>JASCZW010007407.1:0-67395 GCA_034211315.2 Aedes japonicus
CTTTCATATGCAACGGAAAGAGATGTTACTAGCGGTGAATTGTCATTTATAGAATCTGGCACACGCGTATCTGACAAATACGCGTATTTCGTCTACAATGTGCAGACTTCTTCAGTGTCTAGCTCGGTAACCTTTAAAACCTTCTCGGAGACACATTTGTCGCATGGTACAATGGTTGGTATTCAGTATTTTCGCCAAAGTATAATGTTGGGAGATCGTTGGGATCAGCCTAGATTTCCGGAATGACCTTCCGAAGTCGAAGGTTCCACTCTGACGCTTAATTTGCCATAGGCAGTTGTTATAGTTTTTTTTTTTTGAACATTTTGATCACTCGCGCCACAGTATTTTTATGATGGTAACTGAACGCAATTATTTTTCTTTTCTATTCATGCATGATGAATATATTGACACCACGATAGTTTGAAACTGTGGAGTGCCGCTATCTCTAAAACGAAGTGCCTCATTTCTAAATATCGATTTCATAATGTTTAAAAGAACAAATTCAAATTGATCAATGACATTCGTGCATATGTTTGAGTTTGTCATTGCATCTTTTGGAATTCCTAGTATCCTCATTTAAGGAATCCTAGCAGATCAATGATGGAAGAGAAGGATAATATTCATTGATACTCTTTGCTACTAAGGTCCGTATATACAACTGCACCCTCACGAGTATCTGTGTAATGGAAATTGATAGTGGGAGTGTAGTTGAAACAGTTTAACCGTATGTTTGTATCGGTTTCCCTTTATAATACTCTACTGTGTATCTGAGATATTCTTAACCGATTTAAAACAACAGTAAGGATGCTGTTGGGATCATCCCAAAATGAGCTGGTGAATCTTCATTGTGAAAACAAGGTGCATTTAAAATAACGTTCAAGCACCGATTTGGCATCATTTAAACCAACAGTAGGGATGCTATTAGGGCCATTAACAAAGTTTTAGTTTCATGAGCAAAACAAGGTAAATTCTTAGTAACGCATGAGAGCCGATTTTACCCGATAAAAACCAGCAGTATTTATACTACTGTCTGCAAATTAATTTTCTATCATTACACAAACGTTATAGGTTTAACAAAAATCCAAACAAATCTTGTTCTGAACATTTGTTTTTCTCAAGTATGTTCCTTTACACTTTTGCACTAAAAGATTTAAATTTCATCCTCACGTCCAAACTATCGGACCTTGAACTTGTCCACTGCCATTAAGCTTTGGACAAACTTCTCTCTTCTGGTTTTTTAAGCTTATGTCCACTTCTGCTTGAAGTTTTTAACCGAATATGGTTCTCTTATTTTCCGACATTATTACACTATTGCCCAAAATTTCTCGATCGGTTGGAGCCCTGGGCAGTTTGTAGGATTGATGGCACGAGGTATTACAATGACATTTTTTTTTGTACCATTTCTTTGTCCCTGTTGAGTAGTGAGAAGATGCCAAACCTGGCAAGGTGTTTTGAGAATGCTGCTTTAGAAGTGGCACTGTTCCCATGTTCCCGGTTATGTCCACGTATGATTCATCATCTAGTGATGAATCGTTTCGTTATGAATGGTTGGCGGATTTTACCACTCGTACAGATGGCTTGTTTTCTATAAAAGATAAGATTTTTCTAATCACTTGTCCAGATTTTGCAGCTCCTGTTATCAGAGTTGCCACATGCACAGATTCATCTAGATTGACACATATTTTTCTCATATTTTTCATACAGATATCTATATTTTTCATACAGATATCTATAGAAAATACGTAAAGATTATAGATTTTTGAGATAAACCAAGATTTTCAAGATTTTTAGCAACTGCTTGTCCACTCAAAAGCCTCAAATCAACAAAAAAAAATAAGTAAAGGTAAATTTTAGGATCCCTATTTTTACCAATTCTACTTCCAGTGTGCTGTTTTAGGCCCATGGAGCCAAAGAAAAAAATTACATTGACATTTCAGTGACAGATGACGGTTTGAAAGTCAGTTTGTGTTTGATATCATTTCGGGGGATTTCTCCATAAATTTCTACACATTTTTTAAGAAAACACTTCCTGAGATATTCCATTTGGTTTTTTTTATTGTGCTCCTCAGGAGCTAGTACGAATTCCAAGGAACTCCAAGTTTTCTCTTTAATTGCACTATATCCTCCCACATTTTCGTTGCGTAATTGCACAAACCATAAAAATCACACTTTACTTATTACACTAGCCACACGAGAATCTACTAAAATGTGATAAAATACTAGAAAACTATGAGATTAATTTTCACATTAATTTAAATACGCTTGATGTTGTGGGTTTGGCAGTACTTCAATATCACCTTTTTTGTGGGAGTCCTACAAATCGCCCAAAGTTCAACTTTTTTATATTATTTTTTTTTAAATAATAACACTTCTAATTGTAATTTTTTTCAATATATACCGAGGTATAAAATTCCACATTTAATAATATTTTCCCATCTCTGTTGAATTTGGTGGCACTGCTCACATACTGAATAGCATACACATCAACGCTAGTGTGCGTGTTCAATCATACATAGAGCATTCTATGCCCAACGTTATGGTGAGTCTTGTTGTCAATATTCTCATGGAGGAATAAAAAACAAACCTCTTTATTTTGTCTTGGTTATATGCATGCAATGAGGTCTATAGAAGTGAAGTACTGCCAAAAGAAGTAGCGAAGAGCGTTAACTTGTTTGTAGTTTTTCTTGATTTAAATCAGTACGATTAACATATGTACACAGATGGGATTAATGTTTTTCGTGATATTATTAAAATAGATACATAGCAGTGACATCTTTTCCGTAATAAATTGGAAGAAAATTAGCAGAATCGAATTTATTGTGTGTTGCTAAACGATTAACGGTAAGTGAACGAATAAATTGTGAATAACTTGTGTACTTAGTGTTCGGTATTCAGTGCACATTCACGAATTTCCACTGGAGGTCTGCTTATTGAGCTCAAAAAAGGTTTCGGTTCCCTATTTGAGTTTTCATTTTCTATTTGATGTTCAATAGTTTGAATTGGTTAGGACTACGATTCCAATGTATGGTCAGTATCAGAGTCATTTTTTGTTTTGATTGCAATGAATCTGGTTTTGGCTGATGGAGGGGCGCGCCTCTAAAGAGTGCTCTCACTCACAAAGGGGATAAATAACGGAAACATTTTAAAAAAAACTCGATTCATTTCCAACAAACCAAACAATGACAACTGTAACAACTCCGAATACTTCATCATTTCTCAAAAGTGATGAAGTTATTCGACATGCACTAAACAAAGGATACGGAACATACTACAATAGATCAAATTACTGGTCGCAGTGGTTTATGTCCGGAACAGAGAAAAAAAAGATTGCTCCACAAATTTAGGTAGAATTTCATGCATGGAGTTCTATAAAAATACTGTTCTTCTAATTTAGAAGTATTTTTATGCATTCACGCAAAGGAATTTTGAGAAGTCAGAACTATGTTCTCGATAGATATTTTTCCTATTCCAAGCAGAGGTATTCGAATGTAAAGTTTTTGTTTCATATAAATTTGCAAAGTAAAAACCTATATATATTTTGCGCAACTGTCAAACAGTTCCAGATCGATGGCACTGGTTACAAAAAAAAGGTGAGCGGCATTAATGATGGGTTCTGATCGATCCCTCAAGAAGCTGCTGAAAGGGGACTTTTCTCATTTGACTCTTTGGCTCTTTGTGCAAACTACGCATGCGAAAAGCTGCGATTATACCGCTAACATTTAATGCGAAATGTCTACAGTTACTTGTCTTGCAGCCCCAAAAGATGAGAAGAATTTCAGATGATACAAAGTATCTTGGAATTGAAGCCTATGAATGTTCTGCATCCATTTGCCATCAGATGGCTATCGTTGGTTGTCAAAAGGAACTTGGAACGGTTTTCGGAGCTCCAAACCTTACATCACCTTCTCTGTCATCTTAATCATCCGATTAGCTTTACTTCTTGAGCTACGTTTTGTACTATATCTACACAGCGAACCGCATCTTCCAGTCAGAAGCTTCGGAGTTGCCGAACATGTGCAATCAGCTGAAGTCTTGCTTATAGTTTTCCTCGCAAATATTAGCGAGGGCGATTACCTAAAACATCTGATAGATTTCGGAGTATTTCA
Source organism: Aedes japonicus (assembly GCA_034211315.2). Lineage (NCBI taxonomy): Eukaryota > Metazoa > Arthropoda > Insecta > Diptera > Culicidae > Aedes > Aedes japonicus. Next base: position 4,107 of record JASCZW010007407.1, read on the forward strand.
TTTCGAGAAACATCTTCGTAGGAAGTCGGAAATATACATCGGGGTAGCAGCAGGAGAAATGTTTACTAGATCTGGAACTCTCGATGAAACCAGGAAGGGGGCTTTCTACTCGATCTGCTGTGCATTCTATACCGAGTTGACTAAACAGATCATAAGGTGCTTTGATCTGAACGATCCAGTACTTACGCGTTTATAAGATCCATTAAGAGCGTTTATCTCAAGAAGCTGCACAAAAAGTGATCAAATGAAGTATTAATTTCAAATTCTCCTAGTTTCCCAATCACAACCGTTCTACTAACACGCTCAAAAAAATTTTTTTTAAAAAGTGTTTTTTAGTGAAAGTTGAGGAACAGGCCATCGAAAATGAATATCGAGAGTTGAGGACGGCAATCATCTGCAAGGACATCGAGGTGCACAGATTGAAAAAATTGAATTGTCTATATCGTTTATTGCACATAAAGGGAATGCTAGATTTGGCAGAAATTAATGAAATATTTCATGTAAATTTAAGCCAGATAGCGCCTGAATCTAGTCTGTTGTAAACATTGTTGTATGGCGCATGAAAGATTGCAAACAAATTCACTTTTTACACCTCCTTTAGCTTCGAAAGAAACGAGTGAAAATTGTACGCGCCTGTTAAAATTCATTTTTTTTCTGTGTGGAGGAATCGGATGACTTGGAAACATGTTGGAGAAAACTGCTGTATTTCAAGCAAGCAGATGGGAAGCTGGCTTTTCACTTGCTAAGAAAGTTTTTAGCCAATTAGAAATTCCGCATTCTTCGGCAGCGGTAGAGAGAGTTTTCTCGCAATACAATCTGAAAAAGACCAAAATCCGAATCCGCTTGAGTACGGACACCGTGGATGCCATTCTACGATCGTAGTGTTTCGTGAAAGGGAAAGGAAGAGTTGATCAGCTAACATTAACATCACAACTACTACATAAAATCAACAAATTTATGTGCATTTCGTTAATACACATAATGATTTCATTCCCCTATTCTTGAACTTTTAATAATCAAAACAAACACCTCATGATTCAATCCTAGAGGGTTTGAGCTGTTTAGTGGAATACCTGTAACTAGAAATTAGAAGAAGAATTAGTATCTTCCATTTAATTCCAACTACCTTTGCTTATCTTCGACAGATACGCGTATTTCGTCTACAATGTGCAGACTTCTTCAGTGTCTTGTACTCCAGTCGAGTTATTAGTACGAGACACTGAAGAAGTCTGCACATTGTAGACGAAATACGCGTATCTGTCGAAGATAAGCAAAGGTAGTTGGAATTAAATGGAAGATACTAATTCTTCTTCTAATTTCTATTTACCTCATGATTCATTATCACGTCAATGCTGGCCTGTCAGAAGAGCTCAAGTGCAATGATCGATTTCCTCCGAGAACCTGAATCCCTCGTATACTGATCCGTTTTCCTGAGGTGTGATGTGTCCTATACGCAATGACATCATTACCTCCAATCCATTCAGTCAATCATAATGTTTTGTGGTATAGTGGGTGGAATATTATAATTTGGAATAACTCAATCTATCTATATATATATATAAAAATGGATTTCTGTCTGTCTGTCTGTCTGAACCTAATAGGCTCGAAAACTACTGAACCGATCAGCGTGAAATTTTGTATGGAAAAGGTTTTGGGGCCGAGGAAGGTTCTTATGATGGTTTGAGACCCCTCCCTTCTCTGGAAAGGGGGGCTCCCATACAAATGAAGCACAAATTTCTGCATAACTCGAGAACTGATCAAGCAAAGGAACCCAAATTAAGCATGCGGAAGTTTTTGGAGGCAATAAATGTTTATATGGTAGTCAGAGACCCCATCCCTCTCTAAAAGGGAGGCCCCCATACAAATGAAACAGAATTTTCTGCATATCTCAAGAACTAATCAAGCAAATGGAACCAAATTTTGCATGTGGGTTTTGTGGAGACAATTTTTTTCTATGGTGGTTTGAGACCCCTCCTCTCCTAGGAGGGGTGCTGTCATACAAATGAAACTAAAATTTCTCCATAACTCTAGATCTAATAAAGCAAATGGAACCAAATTTGGCATGCGGGGATTTTAAAGGCAATGATTGTTTCTACGATAGTATGAGACTCCTCCTCTCTCACTCTAGGAGGGGGGGGGTGTCATATAAATGAAACAAAAGTTTCTATATATCTCGAGAACTAATCAAATGGAACCAAATTTGGCATGTAGAGATTTTTGAAGGCAAGAAATATTTCTAAGGTGACTCTTCACACTCTGCCCTCGTAAGAGGGGGTTCTCATACAAATGAAACACACATTTGTGCATAACTCGAGAACTAATCAAGCATATGGAACCAAATTTGGCATCTGAAGGTTTTTGGAGGAGCGAAATGTATCTATAGAGTTTTGAGATTCCTCTGCCATCTGGAATGGGCCAAAGGGGGGGGGGGGGGGAGTCTTCCATACAAATGAAACACAAATTTCTGAATAAGTCGAGAACTTATCAAGTTAATGGAACCAAACTTGGCGTGTGGAGTTTTTCGAAGGCAAGAAATGTTTCTATTGTGGTTTGAGAGGGGTCTATAATATATATGAAACACGAATTTTTGCATAGCTCAAGAACAAATCAAGCAAATGGAACCAAATTTGGCAAATGGAGGTTTTTGAAGGAAATAAATGTTTCTAAGGTGGTTTGAGACCCCTCCGCCTTCTGAAAGGGGAGACTTCCATAAAAATGAAACATAATTTTTAGCATAACTCGAGAGCCAATGAAGCAAATGAAACCAAATTTGGAATGTTAAGGTTTTTGGAGGCAAGAAATATTTCTATGGAAGTTCAATACCCCTCCCCATTTTGAAAGGGGGGGGGGGCTCCCATACAAATAAAAAGCAAATTTCTGCATAACTGGAGAACTAATCAAGTAAATCAAGTAAAATTTAGCATATGGGGGTTTTTGGAGGCTAGATTTCTATATGCATAAAAATGAATTCTGTCTGTCTGTTTGTCTGTCAGACCCTTATAGAATCGGAAAGTTCTGAACCGACCAACGTGAAAATTTATATGAAGGGGTTTTTGGGGCTGGAGAAGGTTCTTATGATTGTTTGAGACCCCTACTCTCTCAGGAAGGGAGGCTCTCATACAAATGAGACACAAATTACTTCATAACTCGAGAACTAAACAAGCAAATCGAATCAAATTTGGCATGTGGGGGGTTTTGAAGGCAAAAAAAACATAAAGATGCCAGTTGTATTAAATTTCCCTTAATTTAGTTGCAAGCGTAGCCGCGCACGCACCGGACGCAGCTATTATATGTATAACAATGAATTTCTGTCTGTCTGAACCTTATAGAATCGAAAACTACTGAACCGATCGGCGTGAAATTTTGCGTGGAGGGGTTTTTGGGGTCGTAGAAGGTTCTTATGATAGTCTGGAACCCCTCCCATATCTGGAAGGGGGGGGGGGCTCCCATACAAATGAAACACACATTTTTGCATAACTCGAGAACTAATTAAGCAAAGGAAACCAAATTTAGCATGTGGGAGTTTTTGGAGACAAGATATGTTTCTATGGTTTCTTGAGTCCCCGCCACCCTCTGGAAAGGGGGACTCCCATACAAATGAAACACAAATTTCAACCAAACATATCAAACATGAGAACTATCCCTACTGCCATGGAAATTTGTATGCAGGGGTTTATAGTTTGGAAAAGTATCCTATGATAGTTCGAGACCCCTCCCGCCTCTAGAAAAAGGGGCTTCCATGCTAATGAAAAACAAATTCCTGCATAACTCGAGAACTAATCATGCAAATGGAACCAAATTTGGTATAGGCGAGTTTTTGAAGGCAAGAAATGTTTTTATTGTAGTTTGAAGCCGGGGTAGTTTGAAAAGCGGGGGTCCCCATACAAATGAAACACAAATTTCAAACAAACATGAGAACTATGCCTACTGCTATGCAAATTTGTATGCAGTATGGCCGGAAAATTTGTATGCAGTATGTCCGGATTTTTTATGCTGGGATTTTTGGAGTCGGTGAAGGTCCTTATGATGGTTCGAGACTCCTTCCTCATCTGGAAGGGGGTGCTCCCACACCAATGAAACACAAATTGCCACATCACTCGAAAACTAATCAAGCAAATGGAACAAAATTTGGCATGTGGGGAGTTTTAGACAAGATTTTTTTCTAAGGTGGTTTGAGACCTCATCTCTCTGGTGGGAGGGGGGAAGGCCTCTCAAACAAACGAAACAGAAATTGGAACCAAACATGAGAATTATCCATGCAACTTAAACTCAAAATGTGTATTTCTAGGGTAAGAAGCATGTACTGATAGAAGTTTGACCCCTGCTTAGCCAAGAATGGGGGATGCTTGAGTTACTCTCAGTGCTACATTATGCACAAGAAGTTGACATAAATGAGCAGGTTCTATTAAATTTTCATTCATTTTGTTGCATGCGTAGCAAGGCTCGCACCGGGTTCAGCTAGTGCTGAATAAAATCTAAATTTGTCTGACCGGCCGGTAACCTCCTGGTACCTCACAGCAAGATACAAAGAAGCGGATCAGAAGATTCAATGAGCTACCTCCCTCAAATTTGTCATTAAACCACTTGAAAGTCAAAATTCATGGAAATTTATATAAAAGCCTGCAAGTTCATAATGCATTAAAAATTAAATGATAGCAAAATTCCTATTTATTCCTAAGCAGAATACTACTAAACAGCACGAATGCAAAATTACGGATCGACCAACACAAGTTCGCACTCAACTTCCAGTGAAAATAGTTGACGAAACGTGGCCCAATACGCTCATCCCATGGCATGTACGTGCATTTGGAGACATTCACAACATTTCACTTTCAATGGGCTCAAATCCAGCCAGTTTCAGTCTAAACGCAATGCCCATCATGGGAGGAAACAGGAAACTGTGCACATTCCGTGGTTCCACACAGTCGCACGTATCGAGCATATAAAATTAACGGAAATGCACAACGTGGTAGCACGAATCTGGTTTTCGGTTGGCCAATATGCTAGCAATGAGGAAAGTGCGTATGTGAGGCCCGCTCAGTGGAAAATCCTATAAAATTTAACATTAGAACGAGTTGCTTGTTGTTTGGCAAGCATGCTGAGCCAGGCATAATTTATGCTCAAGAAGGGCACTACTGGCATTGGAGTTGCTGTTGTTGCCATTAGAAGAGCACTAGAAGACAAACAATGGTACCGAATGAATGGTAGTGGTGAGGAAGCATCAAGGCAACAGGGAACCGAAGGGGACGTGGGAGTTTCCGCGAGGCGGGGGTAAATGGAGAATGTTGTTTGGAGAAGTAATAAAAACAAACAGAAATCTTATCGAAACGAGCGAACATGAGATGGAACACGTTCGTCCCGCCGTCGGTCGTCCACGAGAATCCAATATCCCCAACACGAGCATGGCGTGGATGGACGGATGGACGTTCAGCAGCAAGTGTTAGCTTTCGGTGTGAGAAGAAAACAGAACTCCCCGGTTCAAAATGAGACGAGCATTCAGAAGCCATAAAATTTAATTGTGTCCATCAGCATTAATTAAATTATATACATATGAGTTTATCTACGTACCCCCGGGTATCCACACATAGGGAGGAAAGGTGGACCCTGGGGTAGCCAGTATCATTTCACTTGCTTCACTTGCTAGAGGACGGGGAAAATAAAAAACCGAAAAACACCGGTAGCAGCAGCCTCAGCGATGATAGTTTCCCAAAAGTTAGACAGCTGGCCCTGGTCCAGGCAGACGAGGCCACCACTTTCGGTTGTCACCGACCAGGCACACGGTTTGCACTGAGGCACCGGGCCCAACGAGCCAATGAAGCTTGATGATGAGAACAGTAGTTTGGTTTTATCCTAATTTGGACCGGAGTCATAAAATGATAGTGGTATCCACTTTGGAGGATTGTCCTCCAGCTAGAGCAGAGTGGCTGTTCGGATGGTTGTACAACAATTCAGCCAAATGTTTCGGAACGTGGGGAGATTCTTTTCCCGATAGGGACCTAGTAGGAGGTGCTTTTCAGGAGCAGAAATATTTGGTACGGACATTTTTAGTTTGCTTTACCGAAAGCTGCAACGTTAGGACACTTTCATTGTAATTTCAACTGAAATTTAATCAACGTTAAATACTCCGTGTAAAACAAAAAATGTGGGCAGATACTTATTAAAATACAAATATTAACATGAATCTAAGCAAATCATTCAATCCTCGGCTGAGCACCAGATATTTAGGGGTCTATTGCAATAGTTATTTATTGTTATTATATTAGAAGAATATTTGTATAGGGTACAGAACGGGATTTCAGCAATGCATACATCACCTGAGATATTTGATGAAGCTGTATGTAATCTATAATTAGAACTGCCATTATTCGGAGTTTAATCTCTAGGCTAACTTTCAATCTATCTGAACTTACCTTCAGAAACAAGCATAAGATTTCGAAAATTTTATAGTGAGAAAATAAAGCTCCTATTTGTAGGGACTTATCAAAAGCATGCGGATTGCTTTCCGTTCATGAAAATATTTTCTTCAGCTCCGTTATCCGTACATAAATTAACAATATTGTATGAGTGCGATTCCGTGCATGTGTGTGTAGGTGAAATGAAATAGACCAGTTCACGATTTGCTGCAAACGTTAATTACGCAAACTCACCCCTTTGTTGTACCCACCACTCTCAAAAACAGTCAACCAAAACATGTTGATTGCTACACAACCAAACTTTTAGTTTGTCATTGATATTTAGATTGGCAAAGTGTAATTCTTATTTCATCTACTCTCACGGAAATGTTAGACGAAGCGAATGAGACGACAAACAGAAAGCTTCGTTAAAAAAAAATCAAATGAAAGAGACAGGAGGATTAGAGTTACAATACCGGTGCACTATATCCATGGTTACAAGGAGAAGAGAGGAAACAGGAAACTCTCATAAGCAACAGTGCAACTCATAGCTGCCGCTCAAACAGCGAAGCATTATTCATCGCTGAATACCATTGGACAGCTTCGAAAAATAGTGTTTATTGCATATGATAGTGCCAGATGATGGACAATATAATCATAAGCATAGACCAACCTCAAATAACTGGAAGAGACATGAAATAAATAATGATTTCAGATCATCTACATATGAAATAAGTTTAGCTCAATGTTAAACATCACATTCTGGCAACAATCCTAGGTGTGAGAAGAAGCTGATGAAGACATTCACTCCGGTACACGACTACAAATGCAAAATATGCAAAGGCGAAATCTGAGCGAACTTGGTTTTCTAGATGATGGTTTTTAAATCTTAAAAATCTCAGTCATAAATTGGTTATCAATCATGATTTATACATCGAATCATTAAACCAATAGATAGAGCTTATGTTCGTATCATGAAAAGTGAAATAATTTGGAAAATGTAGGAGTTATAGCCCTATTTCCTAACAACTGATTAAAACAGTCACCCCTGACTAAATCGTTCCCTACCCTATGCAAGCGTCCTTTGGTAAATAAGAATGAGTTAAAAAAGATGAGAAAATAAATTCAATCAAACACACCTTTCGTCGAATTGCGTATATTTCAGTTTCAGAAGACATTTTTACAATTTTACATGGAATCTTTCTTTCCGTTCCCCGCCTTTAAACAAACACGAATTACGTCTCCTGTAGAACTCATAATTCTAAAAAAGTCATACGTAATTTTCACCTTGTATAATTTTATTAGATCTTCAACTGCAATTTTAAATCTTTTTCAATACTCCAAACATGTGCATGAAAATGTAAGACAACAAAATGACTAACCTTCCGGTGGCAGGTTTCTAAGAGGAGATTCTTTGTTTTTTTTTCCGTCAGCCCATTTCCTCACATGGTGACATTCACTGACGCCAGGAAGACGACTCCACCACCTGTATCCTACCTATCGACTCTACGGACCAACGGCTTTACTTCCCTTCCGAAGGAAGACGTGACCAGATTTTTTCGCCTCAGAAAAACCACCGACGTCAACTGGGATTGAACCCAGACCCACTGGGTTGCCTGGTAGCAGTCACGCTTACCACTACACCACCAACTCCGGCAGAAAGGAGATCTTAATCACTGGGACACTTGGGACGATAATCACCTTTTTCCTTTAATTAGCAAAGAACCAGGCATCATATTGAAAATCTGATCTTAAATCCAGGGTTGCGGCTTATCATTTTTGACTCAGGCATATTCATTTGCCAATATCTCCTTTCAGAGGGTCGATTTGATAATATGATGTATGATGAACTTGTAGTGCATAAGTAGACCTGCAACTTTGTCTAACAGTACATTGCTCTAACTCCTATATCTTCGAGATGAGAGCGTATATTCACAGTGATCTTCACGATGATAATCGCGTGATCTTCACCGCGAATATCATCGCGAAGATCACTGCGAATATACGCTCTTATTCCTCAGATATAAGAGATAGAGCTATGTATTGTTAGACCAAGTTGTAGGTCTACTCAAGCACCATAAGTTCATCAAACATAATATTTTGAAATTGAGCTTCTGAGAAGAGCTATCGGCAAATGAATATGGATAAGTCAAAAATGATAAGCCGCAACCTTGCTTAAATCTTAGCTTATGGATGACGAACGCCAGCTGAACTAGAAAATCAGCTTAATATCCTTAAACTTGATTGAAAGAGTTTTTATATTCAAAGGCTGACTAAAAGTAAATTGGTACGCCCCTCACGCCTGTAGTGTTGGGAATCAAAAATCTTTGACAGTCTGGTGCAAGTTTGATCAAAGTAGTCGATCGCGTTCAGATATAACATCAAATGGAACTCGAAACAAGAAAAAACAATTTGTGGACAAACAAAATCCGGAGTGGTCCGTTTCCAAGCTGGCTGAAGTGCTGAAGAGGCCGAAATCAACGGTTTGTCAAATGCTCAAAATCTTCAAAAAAAACTTGAGTGTGAATAGGCATCGGCGGACCTACGGAAAAACGGAAACCAAGGATCGTCAGCTTGCGCAGCTGCAAGGTGTTGACGTGCGGTAAACCAACCCTGGTCTATCGATCCGAGATGTGGCCAGAAGATACAACGTCAACTTTCAAACGGTGCGTAAAATCCATGCCAAGAGAGGATACAAGTCGTACTAAGCCAGTGAACATGAGAACACATGAAGCATAATTCCATGGCCAAAAAGCATGCGAGGCTTTTGTACGACCGTGTTGACGGAACACCAGGGCTGCACTTTGATCGATGCCATCAAACTCGTATTTAAGCAGCTTCCCGGTCAAAAGTACTACATCGCGACTGGACGTGGGGATTTGCCAAGAAGATTCAAGTTCGAAATAAACAGAAAGCTAACAAATATAGATTGGCACAACCGTTTAAAAAATGAAAAAAGTAATGAAAAATGTAATAAAAAATGAAAAAAGTTTTGTGAGAATCTAATTGCATACATTCAATATGCATATATTGACGATTACGTCCCAAAGAGAAAAAAGAGAACACTAACAAGCTATAAACAACCGTTATGGTCAAAAATCTCAAAAATGGTAACAAAAAGCTCACAAAGCATGCAAAAAATACCAAAAGTTTATTATCAAATTGAGATAAATACATAGATATTTGCAAAGCACTTGATGTATAAATATCATCAGCATAAAGGGTGATACGGTCAAAATTTGGTCAAGGGAAAACGCGTGTAAATCGGTGAAATCGTTTATATAAAAAAATCAAATTAAATTTTATTTTCAAGTTCAATTAGTATAAAATTCAGGAAAAATATTCAGTTAGGCTTCCGCTTTTCCAAATCCGAATTGCCGGGCCTTACGCTTGACCCCTGCCATCAGATTTTGTACAGCCACCTTGTCCACCTTCTTCGCCGCAGAAAGCCAGTTTGCCTTGAACTGCTGCTCGTCCTTAGCAGTTTTTTTGGTCTACTTTAGGTTCCGCTTGACAATAGCCCAGTATTTCTCAATTGGGCGGAGCTCTGGCGTGTTGGGAGGGTTCTTGTCCTTGGGAACCACCTGCACGTTGTTGGCGGCGTACCACTCCATGGCCTTTTTACCGTAATGGCAAGATGCCAAATCCGGCCAAAACAGTACGGAACAACCATGTTTCTTCAGGAAAGGCAGCAGACGTTTATTCAAACACTCTTTCCCGTAAATTTCTTGGTTGACAGTCCCGGAAGCTATGAAAATGCTGCTTTTCAAGCCACAGGTACAGATGGCTTGCCAAACCATATATTTCTTTGCGAACTTTGACAGTTTCGTGTGCTTGAAAATATCTGCCACCTTTCCCCTTCCTTTTGCCGTATAAAACTCCTGTCCCGGAAGCTGCTTGTAGTCGGCTTTGACGTAGGTTTCGTCGTCCATTACCACGCAGTCAAACTTCGTCAGCATCGTCGTGTACAGCCTTCGGGATCGCGCTTTGGCCGTCGTATTTTGTTTATCATCGCAATTTGGAGTCACTACCTTCTAGTAAGTCGATAGTCCGGCTCGTTTTTTGGCTCGATGCACGGTTGTAAACGATACACCCAGCTTATTTGCGGCATCTCGGAGAGATAGGCTAGGGTTTCGCTTGAAACTACCGGCAACTCTCTTTGTCGTCTCAGCGGCTTCCGGTTTTCGATTTCCCCCCGATCCAGACTTCCTGGCTGTCAACAAACGTTCCCCAAACACTTCAATTACATTTCTAACGGTTGATTTGGCAACTTTTAGCGATTTTGCCAACTTTTCGTGCGAGTAGCTTGGATTTTCGCGATGCGCGAGCAAAATTTTGATACGCTGCTCTTCTTGCTTGGACGGCATTTTGACAACTGAAGAGTGAATTCCAAAATCAAAATAGGAGCTACATTCTACACACACACACCTTCAAAATGAGGGGTGTTCAGGTTTTTTAAATGCAATTTGAAATTGAAATTGAAAGAAATACGTCAAGTTGATATTGACCAAATTTTGACCGTATCGCCCTTTATGAATGGTACCATACAACTTAACTTCACTTAGAAAGCAATGAAAACGTGTAACTTTCCATCGCGCATGCAGTTTGAAGAGTTTAATGGTTCTGAGAGCAGAGATATTTGTAATCAGTTTGCACATTCTCGACTCGAACTATTTTTCCTATCTACCTGAACACGAAAACGACGTATCAGTTGAAAATATCACTGTTCAAGAAATTTTAATGACGCTAAATGGTCTTGATGCTGAGAAAGGACCTGTTTCTGACAAAATACCTGCAGTACTATAGAATAACCTTGCAATTTACGTTGTGAAACCCATGTGCTAGCACTTTAAACCATCACTTAAACCGGGAGACATTCCAGTATTCTGGAAAAAATGATTTCCAAAGCAAGATGTAAATCTGGCCAATGATCAGACATTAAAAATTATAGATCAATCGCAACTATTTCAAGTAAAGGGTGGAACAGTCAAAAAAATGTCAAACATGATTATGTGTACACTGTTCGTTTTATAATATAAATGATCAATCTTTATTTCTTTCTGAAGTTCATCGACTACAAAACACAAGCAAACTATTTGATTACGCTTCCGATTTTACGTTTTTTTACGTTTTACACCTCCCATCAAGTTTTATGCTGCTGTTATATCCACCGTATATGAGGCCCGGGAGCAACTTCAAATCAGCCATGACGCATGTTTAACCGTCCATTACGACGCGTTCAAATTTGATCAACAAACTCGTGTACAACTTACGCGCTCTGCCTTTGGCTGTTGGGTTTTGCTTATCATCTCGATTTGGTGTCACTGTAACCTTATATGTGGACAGTCCGGTTCGTTTCTTTGCTCTTTGTGGAATGTTGTGAGGGACTTTCCAAATTTGTCCGATATCACTATTCTTCGGGTCACTGTGGCTTCCCGTTTTCAGTTTCCTTCTTATTCCTGCTTCCTGGGAATCGTCAGAAACTGAATAGAAAATGGCAAAAACAAAATAAATTTAACATTCCGTATGCAAACACCCCCAAAATGAGAGGTGTTCAAGTATTTTAAATGCACGATAGGAAAAACTACGTCATGTTTGAGCGTCAATTTTGATCGTTCCACCCTTTATTCCTAAAATGTTTGAAGCGACTGATAATCTAAAAGTATTCAACCAGAGAAAAAAATCGGATTTCAAATATTCAAAATACTGTTTTCACTGACAGATCAACATGTACTAATCCATTAGAATTTTATTTAGGTGCAATGGATAGAGGAAATTTTGTGGAAGCTTTATATACTGACTTAAACAAAGCGTTCGATAGAGTTGACATTCCCTTGCTACTTTTCAGACTTAAGCATGTGGGTTTAACCACACAGATAATAAGAAACATTGAACTTTCTGCATTATTTAATGCACATAAAGATAATGCTAGATTTGGTAAAAAAAATATATGTGATATTTCATATAAATTTTAGCCAGTTAACGCCTGAAGCTAGCCTTTTGTATAAAAGATATCAAACATTGTTGTATGGAACATGAAAGATTGCACACAATTTCATTGTTTACGCCTGGAATCAAACGAGGGGATTTCTTAAACGCTTGTTAAAATTAATTATTATTTGTTTTTGTGTAGGACACTATTATAACGGATCAAATCTTTTTTGACAGATAGAACACAGGTGGTACGTTTTAAATGAAAGATCTCTAGAGGAGTAAGTGTCACCTCTGGAGTTGCACAAGGATTTTAATTAGGTCTTCTTTTGTCTATTCTTTTAGTTGATGATGTTAATCTTCAACATTTAACACAATCATCTTAAGGTTATTATCTATGCTGATGATATGAAACTGTACAAAGAAATCTGTAGTAGATTAGATTTGCAACATTTTTAGAGTAAAATTGATTCGAGAAAACTGACTCATCATAATTTCACGTGCACAGTTTAAAAAAGAAAATTCTGCGTTATCTAACGCGCATGAAAGGAACGCAGAATTGTGCAGAAAATAATGGTCTATTTTATAGAAATTCTAGACACATAACGCCTGAATCTAGTCTGTTGAATGAAAGATATCAAACATTGTTGTAAGATTGCAAACAATTTCGTTATTTACGCTTCCTTTGGCTTGAAATCAAACGAGAGGAAATTTTACACGCCTGTTAAAATTTATTATTTTTTTCTGTGTGTACTTTAAGAAATCAGTTAATTGACAGATGCAACATACCTAATTAGAGAAGAAGGAGTGATTATTGATTCTAAATTGATCTTTGTAGATCATTCTAATACAACAATTCTCAGAGCAAAATTTATGATCGCAATCATCAAAAAGTTCAGTTATCATTTTGAAGATCCATATATGTACCATCAACACACTTTATGTAACATACACTGATAAGAAAGCAATGGTAAATTTTATGTGTCCTGCACATAATTTTTTGCAATTTGACCCACAAATGATATGTATGTGTAAATCCACAAACACTCAAACGTATAAACTCTATGTAAGTTCACACATATTTTTCATTTGGCACATAAACTTTAGGGAAGGTCCATTAATTATGTCACGCAGTAAAGGAGGTGGGGGGGTTTGACAAAACGTGACGATCCATACAAAAAATTTGATGGTACATACAAAAAACGTGACAACGCGGGGGGGGGGGGGTTTATAAAAAGTCATTTTTTGCGTGACGTAATTAATGGACTTTCCCTTATTTGTGATTCTCCGAGGGTTCTGTTTATGTCTGGACAAATAAATGATTTGCAAAATTCCGTATAGATTTTCTTCAATAAATATGTGTCCTTTTTAATTAGTGTACGTTAGATCTATTCTCGAATATTGCTCTGTTGTTTGAGCTCCATACCAACAAACATGCATCAATTGTATAGAATCTGTACAAAAACAATTTTGGTTGTTTGTTCCTAGAAGACTAGGCTGGAATTCATTTCCTCTTCCTTCGTATGTGTCTCGTTGCATGTTAGTTTATATTGAATTACTAAAGAAAAAACGAGAAATTGCCGTGATATCTTTTGATAATAATGTTATCTCGCAGCGTATAAATTCAGCAAACCTTTTCAAAAGATTTATCTTTTATGCATCATCACGCATTTTAAGAATTAGACATTTATTTCATGAAAGGCCTCAGAGAACAATTTATGCAAAGAATAGACCAATCAATAGAATAATGAACATTTATAATGAATATTGTGAAATAATTGATGTTCTTAAGCCTAAAGCGAAATTAAGGAATATTTTGACTGCAAGAGCTCGACTCCGTAGATACTAAGCCACTTTGAATAAATATTAACGTAAACATATATGTGGTCTACAATGATTGACGAAATAAATAAATAAAAGTCATCTTTTGGCCCGATTTGGCCAGCTGCCACTACTTTTAGGTGGTTCTGAAGTGGCATGCTGCCAACAAGATCGATTTTGCCCCCAAACTAATGAATCCTCCGAATTGCCCGGAATTTCGAGCAATCGAAAAATACTGGGCAATTTATAAGCAGTAACTTCGACTGAGCAGCGGGCGGTCAATAACATCCAGCAAATGCGGGCAAAATGTAACAAATGCGCTGATTCCTTGTCCGTTTTCACTGTGCGGGCGCTAATGGGCACCATCAAGAGGAACGTTCGAGATTTCTTTCGAAATGTAACCATCTATTGCTTTAACTTTGAAGTTTTGATAAAAGTTCAGCTAAGCAACCATTAATGGACTATTTTAAATTATTGAATTTAAAAGTCTTTTTGTGCGTATCAATTAACTTTTAGTCAGCCTTTACACGATCATGTAAATTCGTTTGATCATGAATCACCGACGCCATGAAGACGACTCCACCACCTGGACCCTACCTAACGACTCATGAATATGAGCCGGGACCAACGGCTTTAAATCCCTTCCAAAGGAAGACGTCACCAGACTTTTTCGCCTCAGAAAAACCAACGACGTCGACTGGGATTGAACACAGACCAACTGGGGTGCCAAGTAGGAGTCACGCTTACCACTACACCACAGACGCCGGCAAAGGAATGGATTGCAATAATGTATTTTAAGAACTCAAGCATTTCATATCACATGTAAAATTAATAAGTTTTTGCAGTGTATATCAATGCTTCGGTATTATGCACAATTTTTATTATGAAATTATAGAAGGCAATGCATTACATTGGTATCTTTTTACTAAGCAAACATCTTACATTGCATGTAATTTTGATTATTGTTTGCTGTGTATTTATGGGTACACAATTTCTTCCTTGCTATAACCAATTCTAGTCTGCTTTGAGCATCAACTTTGTACCGGGCTTATGCGTTATCTATTGCTTTGGTTTACTATTGTTCGGCGGCGTGTGGTCGAGTGAGCACAAGAAAAAAGAACAATAAAACTACAGCTTGATAAGATGTCACAATAGTTCACCATCAATTGCTTTGTTATCGGGCGTAGCGTATTTTTTTTATTCCGGTTATCTATTGTTCGCGGTGTGAGACATCAAGTGAGCACAGAAATGAAAACAATAAAGTTGCTCTCAGGTGAGATGTTGTGGGCCGGTGGTAAAGATGATAATAAATTGTGATCCAAATTATTCATTTGCAATACGGTGTATGTTTTCTGCAGCGTCAAGTTATGTTTTCATACAAAGACTATTAATTATTGTGTTTGGTATGTACGACAATCATTCCTATCATTCTTCTTCTTCTTAGATAAGAAAGTGTATGACACCTTAACTACAAGAAGCTGCTAATGAGTTTGCGTTAATCTTTTGAACTTATTACTGAATGTGTTTTTTTAATTTCAGCAACGCAAATAGACACTTTACCAAATACGAACTGCGCATTACCTAATCACTACTCTTGTTATCATTATTTTTGTTATTATTATTCTACTAACATTACTTTATGAGTAACTCTTTGTCAAACCAGGCTGCCATTCACATAAGGTCTTTTGAAATTGTTTTTTTTTGTGCTTGATTGATCGAAAGTGGTGTAAAAATTAGAATGGCACTTACCTCAACTCGAATTGGCGGGCCCCTCACTCACCACGGGGTCAAGCAGTTTTGTAAAAAGCTCGATTTTGTGCAATTTTGGACCATGCATATCATGCCATATCTTTTAAATTTGCTTGTAAACAGCATGATTCCAAAAAGAAGTAGGTGGTAATTCGGCATGAACAAAAATTGTGACTGCCATATTGAAATTGGTCGCCATTTTAAATTAAATCAGAAGAACGTATTTTTCAACTATGTTCGCAACCTCCGATTTTAATTAAAATGGCGGTTAAATTAAAGTCCCTCAATTCTAGTTGAGGAAAGTGCCATTCTAATTGTTGCACCACTTTCGATCAATCCAGCTCAAAACATTCAATTTCAAAAGACCTCATGTTGAATACGCAGTAGACTGCTTTTTATTTTAAATCTATTGGTGATAGAAAGAGGCATGTGACAAATGACAAGGAAGGGGACGGGCCTGGGATTGAATTCCCGACCATCTGCTCAGTAAGCAGAACGGATAACCACTGAGCTATCCAGCCACGTCATAGATCATCAATTTGATATTAACTCTTAACAAAAAATGCTTGTAATTGTATTATGTTGAAAGGTTCTGACATCAACTGTTATATGTTTTTGCTCCTTAGAACGAGATTCTCTTATTCCCTCAGGTTTCGTGTAAGTGTCTCTGCTTACGGGCCTGCCCAACCTCTTTTGGCCAGTCTCACTGCAGTATATTGAATTTAAAACGGTAACAAAGCATGATCTTTCTGTTAAGTGGAACCGCATGCAGACCAAGGCCCACGCTAAGATGGGTGGCTTCCTACATACATACAGACATTATAACCAAGGATGCATCCCTAGAACTTCGAACTGTTTCAAAATGTTTTCAAAGGTTTCATTTTATAAAAACTTTATAACTTCCATAGAAAATAACTGATTTCTTAGGAAACCCCCAAAATGTCTAGAACAACTCGATGCAAACTTGTTGCAAAAAGAGAAACGTTAGAGCGATCTGCTGTTCTACTGATGAGAAATCGATGAGAAAAGTCATCCCCCCACGTCACGGCCTAAAATAAAGAAACCAGCAAGACCCTCGAAATCGAAAGCAGAAAGCAAAACCGATAATGAGCGTGACCAAGTAGAGAAATTAAACATTTGATGCAAATCGACCTATTATATTATAAACCTTAATGCGATTACAGCACACACGTTTCACGTTCCGTAATAAGGACATCAACACGTATTTAATTCCTCAAAGAAAAAAACCTACCCTACTTTACCTCTTGTTTTATTTTTGTGCCGTCGCTTTCTTTCGCCTTTCGATCATGTTCCTTCGATTTTGGTGAGTGTTCACAGTTCGCCTCACCTCCGCGCACCGTCGCCGCTTCGGGCTGGATGGAAACCTATCGAAAAAATCGTGAGATTCAAGCTTCCTGAACAACCACAACAACTCGGTGGACGCCTGCAAATTCGACCTGCTGCCTGGTGCTGCTACCTTACCTACCTACCAGCTCGGCAACGCAACCCACCAACAACGGGACGGGTCGGAACGGACGATCCGCCGCTCACGCGTGAAAGAGGTAAGGTGTTGACGCCGCAGCCGACCGGTGCGCGGATAGAGAGAGATAAGGAGAGCGAGAAGAACGCAAGAGAACCCAGGACCCCGGCCATCGGACGAACGGCAGGCAGGTAACAACACCACACCATTGGCCATAACTAACGATCGTGAGTTGTAGTTCGGGGAGAGCAGATCTACATAATGCAGGGTTGCATCTGTTGTTCGCTAAGATCTGTCCAGGGAAAGCTTGTGGCCAAGGCTTCAACCATGCAACCGTGCAAGAGTCAGAGGTCCAAGAACGCAAACTCCTTCTTGAGTCGATATATATTTTTTTCTGCTGGCATGTTCTGAACTTCTTTCGTTTGTTCGTTCATTCGTTCCAGGCCTGAGTGTTGTAGCTGGCTATAATCATATTCTTATTAAAGATTCTACTTTTGCTGGCTCGTATTCTTCTTTGCATTCCTTCTTCTCCTTCGGTTGGCTCGCCTCATTCTCCACTAATTCGTTTCTTGTTAAGCTCTTCAAAGAGCAGAAAAATTGAAAAAGTAGTGGAGAGAAAGAGCTATGGCAGCAGAAGCAGCAGCAGCAGCAACACAAACAACAACAACACACCCCATCGCGACAACGGCGGCAAGATGAGGAAAAGAAGAAGAAGAAGAAGAAGAAAGGTACCACGCAGGCCTCGCGCATCATGTTGGTCAGCGAACCGGGTAATGCAAAGAGGGTTATTAGGCGCAAAATGCATGCGAAGCTGTAAAAAACGGCGCGTTATTGTGTTTGCTTACGTATTGTCATTACAGCTGAAGAGTGGAAAATCTCACCAGGTAAAATTGCGCACGTTTTCCAAGCGCATCTTCGTGAGCTAATTGCGGTATATAAACGAAGGTGCAAAGCATTTTCGCTAGTCAGTTTTTCCAGTCTTCATTTGATGTGAAAATAGTGTTTTTGCCAGTTCGTAAAAAAAACCAATAAGATATATGGCGGTCCGGTTCGAGCAGGCCAAAAAACTTATAAGCTAAGAGCTTGACTTGATCTTTTCAAATATTTTTTTATTTCTTTTTCATTTCTTGGAGATGTTTATTGCTGCTTTTTGTTGCTTTGTAAATGTAAAATTTACAACATTAATATCCTTTTTTTTTAAGAATTTAGGAAAGAGACTAAAGATCATAGAATAGACAATTTTGGATCTTTTGGTGAGAAATCAATTTCTGAAAATAAAAAGCCATTTAAAGCCACGATTGAAGGGAATTGGTCCATTGCTGAAGTAGTGCTTCACCCTTAGAAATTATTATGGAAAACGATAGCTTTTGAATCCTGGAGAGTGTGAGCTGTTTAGTAGAATACATGTAACTAGAAAATGCGGAGAGAGATTGGTTATTTCCATATAATTTTAACTACTCTTATTGCTTATCTTGCTTTTCATACTCACCACCCTAGTGATGCATAAGGATTATTAACCGAACAATAGGATGTAAACAGGAAGTATAATGAATCTTTCACAGTTTCAATTAAACGTTTATATTTCTGTGCATTTCAAATGCACATAAATCCATGCTGGATTTGACATACACAGATAGAAAGAAGCATTTAACTTTCTGCAATTTAATGCACATAAAGGGAATGCTGGATTTGGTATAAATAAATGGGCCAGATATCTCTGGAATCAGATCTGTTGTATGGAAGATTGCAAAAAATGATGCATGTTGTATGAAAGATTGCAATCAATTACGTTACTTACGCTTGCTTTGGCTTGAAATTAAACGAGGGGAAATTTTTCTGTGTAAGTTCATGAGAAATTTCTCTAAAATTTCAGCCAGATGACGTCTGAATCTAGTCCGTTTTATGAGAGATCGAACGCGATTTCGGTGCTTACGCTTGATTTGGATTATAGGTGAACGAGTGAAAAATTTGTGCGTCTGTTAAAATTCATTATTATTCCCTGAGTACACACTAAGATTTGTGTTACAGTATATACTAAGGTCTTTTTGCCCGTTTTTTTACACGGTTTGTTTCCGGCTACAACTCCAGAACGGAACAACTCATCGACCCAATTCGAATCGCATTTTTTGTTTAGACCACAAGTAATCATATGGCATTTTTTCAAAACATACACAATTTTTGGTGTAAATCCTCAAAATTTGAAAAAAAAAAAAGTATTTATACCATTGCATGGAAAGGTAAAACATGCAAACAAAATCGAAGTAATTTTAAATGTTTATGCATTCAAATTGATCAACTCTATTCAGCCCTTTTTTCGCGGTTTCATAGTAAAAGTGGAACGTATCCAGCGTGTAAAAAAAACTTAGTGTACTGTAATTTTTTACCGAAAATGAAACAGCTGGACATTCGGTGATCGATTCGGTAGTTTTTTAGTTTCACAGTACGTTCCGTACTTCACACTTGAGCCGTCAAAATTTAATGAAACGCTCTTTAAATTTTGCTGAACGATTGGTAACGCGCGGTATCACATTTTCTCCGAAAATGCTGTAAACAAATTTCAGTTGCTCAGCAAAATTTAAAAATTTGTTTGTAAACGGGTTTTCAATGGTTTTCTTACCCGTTTTTATATTTCGGGTTATTAATGAGATAAATTAATATGTTTTTCGCATTTATTTGCGGTTCTTCGGTCTATCTAACATTTATAAAGTACATTTAAATTTTACTTAACAAAAAGATTTCTTGCTTCTTCAGCAATGACTCCAATTTTGTACAATTTATCCTCTGTTTTCAAAAATTACTTCTGGCTCCATCGGCAAACTCTACAGAGCCATAATTTAAAAATGGTAAGTTATGTTCGAGTTTGACAGCATTGAATGAATTTACAATATGTTCGGTACTTTTTTCTTACAGTTTATTTTACAAAAGATTAAAAAAAAAGTACATACGTAATTTTTTTTTACAGTGTTACTGAACTTCATCGGTTCACTATTTCAATCGATGAATTTTTTTACAATCTTCGGTAGTTTTCTGTAAGTTACAGATATTCAGTATATGTGTTGCTAGAATTTTGGAAAATGTCATATTTTACAAAATGTTTGGTGAAATTTCTGTTTTACTGATTGAATTCAGCAAAAAAAATACTTTCATACAGCATGCAACATTGTTTGGAATCTCCCATACAATAGACCTGATTCCAGCGATATCTGGCATACATTTACTTGAAAAATCCCATTAATTTATTCCAAATCTAGCATTCCCTTCACGTGCATTAGATAACGGAGATTAAATGTTTCATTCAAACTGTGGAGGGTATCGGGATGCAATGACAGTCTTGTTCCTTCATTCGGCCTGTGTACCAAATATGTCAAAAATCAGCGTTTATCGATAAAGTTGTGTTGACATCATGTTGAACCAATCATTATTAAGGAATTATTTGTGCGTATTAAAGAAGTTTAATTTAAATTCATTCTGAGAAATTTTGTTGTTAGCGAATGAGGCTTAAAATGGATAGCCTGCAATAATAATAAGAACAAGCATTACGAAAAAAATTGCACCCACAAAAGACTCAATACCTAAAATGCTACATTACATCCATATCCGTCGAAAGTTGACATGAGGGCACTAGCACTAACTCTTGTCTTAGTCTTTTATGGCTTATGGTTATAGCGGCATTACTCGCTTTCCGAAAAGAGAAAACGAACTCGCGGTCTCTCTCTCTCTCTCTCTCTCTCTCTAAAACATTTGTTTTTTTACGACGGTATTTTACTTTTCAGTAGTTTTATTTTTTTTAAAACATTTTATGCATTTAATTGCCAAAAGGGATTCAGCTTTGTTGTTCTACCGTTTGCATGTAATAAATATCGTAAAATGTCTGTGGACCAGAGAGGAAATATTATCGTTCAAAATCTCCGAAACTGCATAACGCTTTCGATTTCGGCAACCCTATACTGGAAAAGAAAAGAAAGACGTTAGTCCTACGGCAAAAAGTGTGTCGATCCAACTTCACCAGAAGAAGTTATGACCGTTGAAAGGCAGCATATTTTAGCAAAACAACAGCGTAGTACAGTAAACCCCCCCCCCACATGCGCGGATTCCCTTGATGGTGGTCTCAAATGATATTTGTTACTTCATCTGAAAATATCTCGTGATCCTTCCTTATAAACGAAAGTAACTTCCCCTTGAGCAAAGTTGTTCAACAGATCGAAGACTTATAGGTCGGTGACTTAAAACTTCAGGGTTATCTCACTACGCGGCACTAGTGTGCATGTAAACTTACTGTACAACCTGAACTCTCGAGATTCTTGACAGATAGAAAGTTGGTCTCTTCGACACTAATGTTGGGTTGATTAAGGCCCTCGGATGGTGTTAACATAGTTCAGAGCTCGGCCGCTACGTGAACTTTGGGTATAACTGTATTTGAGATCAGAACGTATGGCAACTATTAGATCAGAATTCCTTCACTACATTTTTATGTAACTTTTTAGTAATAATTGTATTTTGATATCTAGATCATGTATGAATTCTACTAATCTTGGTCTTCCAGACGGTTGAATTCAAAAATCAGAGTAATTTTACTGTTTGGCACTGGTCTGCCTGTGAACTATGTAATGGAAGTTTATCGCTAGTGCACATAAGAGGCTGATTACCCCAATATGGGTATTTTGGGACGTTCTTCTAACAACTTCGGGTTAGTCCTTCAGAGTAGTTCTTCACAAAACTTCGGGCAAGTCTTTCAGAGAACTTCGTGGAAGTTCTGCAGATAACTTCTTGAAAGTTCCTCAAAGAACTTCAGGGAAGATTTGCCGAGAACTTTAGGGAAGATCTGCAGAGAACTTCAGAAAAGTTCTTCAGAGAACTTCAGATAAATTCTTCAGAGAACTTTAGAGAAGTTTTGCAGAGAACTTCAGGGAAATTCTTCAGAGAACTTCAGAAAAGTTCTGCGTAGAACTTCAGGAAAGTCTTTCAGAGAACTTCAGGGAATTTCTTCAGCGAACTTCAGGGAAGTTCAGCAGAAAATATCAGGGAAGTTCAGCAGAAAACTTCAGGGAAGTTTAGCAGACAACTTCAGGAATGCTTTCATAGAACTTTAGGAAAGTTCTGCAGAGAACTCCAGGGAAGATCTTCAGAGAACTTCAGAGCAGTTTTTCAGAAAACTTCAGGTAAGTCCTTCCAAGATCATCAGGGAAGGTTTTCAGGTAACTTCAGGGAAGTTTCTCAGGGAACTGCAGGGAAATTCTGCAGCGAACTACAGGAATGTTCTACAGAGAACTTCAGGAAAGCTCTGCAGAGAATTTCAGGAAAGTTTCACGTTTCATATAATGGGAGCTCCTCGATGTTGACTTTAAAATTACTTCACAATGGAAGCGGCATGAGTCCTATTCATATATTTTAACAATGGATAGACTTTGCTTTTGTCATGATGATGGTGGCTTGTTTGATGAAATAGGCCTTAAACACGAACCGAAAGAGTGGCCACTATTCATCCATAGCTCGTCAAAAAGTTTAAAAGCTGTTCTGCTGCATAATGGAAATGAGCATCCTTCTATTCCAGTAGCACATTCCAAATTGCTGAAGGAAAATTATGACAGTACTAAACTGTTACTGGATTCCTTGTGTTATTCAAAATATTGTTGAGAAATGTATGGCGATTTTAAAATAATCGCTGTTCAAATGGGTCTTCAAGGTAAGAGATGTCAATTTTGCATATATTTCATATAAGTGTGACCAATATTTGGCCACGACATTATTTTGTCGAATCTTGAAGACAAATAGATGCTGCAGAGAAACATGACCTAAACAAATGTTAACGTTAAACTGGTTTCAATGTTTGATTTATCCTCATATATCAATATCCATTTCAGGGAAGTTCTGCAGCGAACTTCAGGCAAGTACTGCAGAGAACTTCAGGAAAATTGTTCAGAAAACTCCATGCAAGTTCTTCAGAGTACTTAAGGAAGTTCTGCAGAGAACTTCAACGAAATTCTGCAAAGAACTGCAAAAAAGTTCTGTAAAGATCTGCAGGGAAGTTCTGCAGAAAATTCAGGGAAGTTCCGCAAAGAACTTCAGAGTAGTACTGCAAAGAACTTCAGAGAAGTTCTGCAAAATTTCAGGGAAGTACTGTAGGGAACTTCAGGGAAATTGTGCAGAGAATTTTAGGAAATTTTACAAAGAACTTTAGGGAAGTTCTGTAGAAACTTGAGGGAAGTTCTGTAGAAACTTGAGGGAAGTTTTGCAGAGAAATTCGGAGAAGTTTTGCAGAGAACTTCGGGGAAGTTCTGCACAGTACTTCAGGAAAGTTCAGCAGAAAACTTTAGGGAAGTTCTTCAGAGAACTGCAGAGAAGTTCTTCAGAGAACTTCGTTGTAGTTTTGCAGAGTACTTCTGGAAACTTCTTCAGAGAACTTCAGGGAAGTTTTTCAGATAACTTTAGGGAAATTCTTCGGAGAACTACATAGAAGTTCTTCACAAAACTTCGAGTTAGTTCTTCCGAGAACACCAGGGAATGATGTTCTCTGCAGAACATCCCTGAAGTTAGCTGGGGGGATTACTGTACTGCTTTTTTTTTTGCTATAATTGATTTTAAATGGCTTCAAATGGTGAGTTGACAACTTGGCAGGAGGGACGACCCGGTCCTAGTTCCTACCTCACGCCACGAGTCATATGATCACGAAAGACTGCCAGCTGAAACATGAGACGCTGGTTGGCGTAGCCTGGGCAATGTTGTCAATCCGACAATAGCGAAGTGAGGGGGTGTGACCGGTACATCATATCATAATTTTCCATTCTCATATCTTTCAGGTCTCCAGGTCGTCAGGTATTACAAAGATAATTTTAAAATTTAAAATTCTTTTTTCTGCATGGCGTCATACACTGCCTAAATTTTCTGGTTCATAATGGATGCGCAAGTCTGTCTACAATTGCAACAAAACAGCAGTCGACACATGTAATTTTCAATTCATATTACAATATACCCTCACTATATATTTTATCTTATAGGACATTGTTTATTCATAGCCTAATTCTGTATATTTCATTGCATGGCACGCCAGAAGGTAAATTTCTAGGTACCATACAGTTTAGGAGAGGAGGTCTTGCGAGGATGACTCATCTTCTGGTAGGAAGCAAGTAAGAATGGGGATCAATTTTCAGCTGTATCTAGCACCGTCGGAGTGGCCTTCTCGAAAGTAGCAATGGATGTATATATAGATGTGTAGATACTAGTATGTGTTATTATATGATGCATGTTTTTTACAAGCTCAGCATATTGTCTACATTAATAGAAATGTTGACGACTCTCTCGACCGCTCAACCTTCAATTCCTTCATTATATTTTCCATTAAATGGCGGTAATATGACCTTAACATTTCAGTACACGATCATCAACTACTATTTGAGCGGTTCAGAGGATACACAGCTGTTCATCAATTATTAATTGCATATCATACATATAATATTATGGAAGAAGTAATAAAATAATTAATAAATTTTAATTGCTTCAGTTTGGTGATCCGGCCGGTATAATTATTTTATTACATTATATCAAATAGTAATCAAAATTAATAAATGCTCTTCATTCCAGAAGGTTATATATCTATATGTCATGATTAAATACGTAATAATATTAATATTGTGGTTTTGTCATACGAGTGAATGCTTTATTGATATTTATACCCAATAATAACAAGATGACCTTCACATTCAGATACAGTCACCATCAGTGATACAAAGTGGTACGAAGCGCATATATATTACTGCCTTAATATTATTATTTCAGCAGGTTAATTAATTTAGTTAACATGTTAATAGCTCGTGAACTCCAACTATTATCACCAGGTATCATTCAAGCTGAAACTGACGATGGTTTGTTGACTGCCTGGTCTAGAGGAACAACAGTATCATTTCTTATCCTACCGATTCGGTGTGGTGCGCGAGTTCTACCCAACAGTTTCAGGAGAGTGACGCGCCTTCAACAAGCCATCCTGAAAGCTTAATGAGTATTGCGAATTGTGTTATTCGATTTGTTGGACTATCGTTGAAGGAGATTTTAATTTCGTGGATTTCGTGTAGTGTTCTGCGGTCCACCCTCCGTTTTTGGCCTCATACAGCGATAGTGCGAATCAGATCGGTGCCCAATTGATCTTGTGTTATGAGCTGCATCCAAGCCAAGGGCTAGAGGGGATGGTGGCTACCATACATACATACATACAATTTGATTTTAAATGACCGCCATTTTTTCTAAAATGTCATCACATACTATTTAATATTTTCCATGTGCTGAAAAAAAATGCGTAGAAGCTGAAATTTTATGGTTAAGACCGTTTTAAAATCCAAGATAAAGTTTTTTATTTCATCGTTGTACCAAGGGATATAACTAGCTACGGCTATGGCGGCTATGATCAGGAAAATGAATCATTTAATCGGTACGGTAAATCACATGAAAGTTTCATGAACGAGCTCATTGATGTCCAAATCAAGTGCATGGTTATCGGAACGCTCCATGACGTGGAAGCGACTGTGAATCATATAATAAATTTGATTGCTTAAGGTCAGATCTCATTAAAGGTGTATAAATTTAGGTTTTTTTAGGCAAACTACTTAAATACGAGCATATTCAAATAAATTATTGACTATTTAAGTACTGAATGAATTTATCATTCAATCTAGCTTTCTTGGAAAATCAAGGAAATTTCACCAACTACTCATTTTCCCTGTTTAAATTTTTTGAACTATAAACTCTTTTTGAAGTATTTTTTTAAATCGCTCTCAGTAGCCATTTTTCAGAAAGTTTCAAGTCATATTTAACATATAATGAAATACAGTCGATTAATTCTATTATTATTTCCTCCATAAACCATCACCAAATCGAGCAAATGCAGTTAAACACAGCCCCTAAAGTACGAAAACCCTAAAACCAATCACATCGGATGACGTAACTTTCGCATTGACCCATAGAGGCCCGTATTCCAGCCGGTCAGTATGTAACCTCTTTCACCGTCGCCATTTCGCCATTCCACCGAACTTCGCACATCGTTAGGAACTGGCCAGCCCATCATCCGCAGTGATCAGCAACGATCGAGCAGTTGACTAATGATGCTGCAAAATTGCAAAGAATCTCCTCAGACATACAGGAGAGCCAACCATATTGACAACACTGCACGCACCACAAACCACATCCACCACCACCATCACACGAAATGGGAATCAGCTCGCGCGCGCACGCCGATATTGGCTTCTTCGAACTCCGGCTTCGAAGCACGCAGCATCAGCATCCGAGAAGAAAGAGCCTCGCAACGTTCTTAGGAAGGCTCCTACTACCACAGCACAAGCTCCATTGATGATGCTGGATCTCAATCTCTCCCGAACCGGAGGAAAACGTGGCAACGTTGGCAAAGCCCGAAAAAGCATTCTCGCAGCTTGTTCAGCTCTCCTCTGGCTCTGAATCTGGATGATGGCTCTTATTGGCTTTAAGGTTGGTTAGACCCAGAGATGTGTGCTAACGAGGCGAATGGATATTTGTTTAGATTGCTGCATTTTCGGGTAGAATTCCTGACGTTTTGGAAACGAAAGGGTACCAAAACAAAAAAGGCAAGGGAACAAAAAATTTGACTACACCATGGAACGGGTGTGAGAAAGGGAACGGAGGCATAATGATGAGGAGGAAAATCTGTTCACTCACGTTCTTCGCTGGATATTTCCATATGAGCAGTTTGAACGCCAAAAGTGGACTTTTGGGGCATTCAGATTGAACGGTTCTTATTACAGGGTGGGCTGAAGGTTTTCGAACCAGTTGAATGCTATTTTTCGGTGAAGCTTTTCAAGATCCCAAATTCGGATGCGTTTTGCCTCCCGTGTGGAACCCGTTCAAAGACGAATATCCTCGTCTAGAGAAGCACACACGAATACACAAAAAAAAATCCACTCTCTTGGCAGACGAAAATTATACAATCTCGTTTTCAACACAAACCATATATTATATGTTATTTTACAATTTATGGTTAGCAATTATATAAACATACACACAACAGCGCGTTAGGAGCGATAGCGAACGCAGCCCAGCCTGGGGTAGTGTCAGTGCTAAAAAGTGGCCTCAGCAAGAATTGGGAATTGACCACGCACTGGGACCCGCTGAGCAACGCTGATCTGAAGGAGGATGATCCGTCCGTTGGTTGGAGTCAGAAGGAGGAAACGGGAATCCGGCTGACCTGGACTTTGGCGTGTTGTTGTGAACAAGATGAGAGCTGGAAGAAAGGAGAATAAATTGGATGTAAGAAGCATCCTCTTTCCACCCAAAAACAAGAGGTCCAACAGGCAGTTGAATATATATGAGATTATAAATACATGCTGCGGAGGTTGCAGCTCGCAGCAGTCATCGCGTGATCATCGTCATTGGGGACCGGACCGTCTTCCAGCGGGGCAAGAAATGCACGATCATTGTGCTCGGGTGGGATGACCAGCGGCATTGACGCGTTAGGTCAATGCTAAGGGCGCCAAAGAGCCGTTTTTGCGGAGGCGTAAAAGTGCTCTTCTCTCGACAGGGAGTCACCGGCGAGTGTCAAATCAGGACAGCTACTGACTGTGGATTCTCAATTGATGAATAATGAATGCAAGAGTTCAGTCTGTTTTTAATGGTTACCATGGAGATTGGCAACGAAAATAGTAGATATCTATCAACGAATGGATTCGGTGGATGTTCAAAAGAATTCACACCACGAAGGTCGACAATTGTTCGTAGCACGAACAATTGTTGTGTTCAAATTAGTCTAAATTTAATAGACCCTAAGTTTAAGCATAGACACATGTGAATAATTCAGATTTGTTGTTCCAACGTCAAGAAATTCTTGTGTTGAACTGCCAAATCTGAATGACAGATTGGATGGGTATCAAGCTAACATCCTCATTAAAAAAAACTCAGTACCCAAGTTACTAAAAAGTAATGAAAAATTGCATTTTTTTACTTTCTTGGCTTTGAAGTTTTAACGGTTTTCCAAAACAACTTATGTGAAACCGAAGAGGCTAAAAGTATGTCTAAGAAAAATGCTTCCATATCCACAGGAGGAAATAATAAAAGTAAGATGGGCGAACAAAAATATTGTTGGTTGACCGATATAATCAAAACTTGGCATTGAACCAAATTCAATTTAAAAAATTTGTGATATTCATAAGGCTGAAATATGATTTTTTACCACAAGAAATCTGTATGAATTTCATTAATTTGCCTTATGAAATACACTGATGTACAAAAATAAAAATATGGAACAACCTGGAATTAAAATTTAAACGTTGACGTTGCGAGTCCAGTGGCTTGACCACACGTTTATATCGAAGGTTAAAATCAGGAACGGTTAAAAGCGTTCGAAAAAAAATCTTGTCTGAAACAAAATATATTCATAGGTCACGCTTGTTAAATTTAAAAGTATCAGTCATGAGTTGTGCCTGAGTGCATAGTTTTTGGTTTGTCATTAGCCTGATGCAAATATTAAAATTTCCAAGTACTTAAACGATTAGGAATTATGTTCTTGCAAGATTTCCAATATAAGAATCCCTTTCTTCTCATTTAAACTCATTTAGTTTGAAATTCATTATGAGAATTACTCAAATAGCCACCTTTCATGCATAGATTTCAGCGCAAAAAGTTTACTTTTCAACAGGACAATGCTCCCTAGCAAAGTGAAATAACAAACTGATTTTTTTTTATTTATTTATCATTTATTTGTACAGGCTGAATCGAATCAAGTTTACAGAGCCAAATTTTCATATTTTTATACATAATTACCCCACAGAGAACAGACATCTAAACTAGAATATATTTTACAAAAAAACTTGTGTAAGGATTCAAATTAAAATACGTTGAAACACTACAGCCATCTTTCGGGTTGTTGCCACTTGCTGTTTTGTTTATTTCTCGCACCTTACTGCTTTACGCACGATCAATGAACCTTACTCACATTTGAATAATGCTGACTGAAAATTGAATAAAAAAAATCCCTCCATGGTTTATAATACAAAAAACAAATCGCTTTATGGAGAAAACTAGGAGACTTTCTTGACATTTGATCTTCTTTTTTTTTGTCTTGATTATCGAGATTTTCAGTCTCGTGCTGGTTCATCTCCCGTCGTAGTCAGTCAAACACCACTTTTGAGCATTTTCGTAACTTCTCCGGGGGTGAGATTCGAACTCGTGACTTAGGCGTGAGAGGTATGGATGTCAACGAATACGCCGGAGTCGCCCTCAGAAATTTGATCTTTCTTTTTTCTTGCTAGATAGAAACAGTTTAAATGACAAAATGAGATATAATTTACTCATCCACTTTATTGAGATTTTGATTGAACAGAACCCAATCATGAGGAATTGAACTGTCAATTCTTGATGAAGAAACAACAACAACAACAGAGACAACAGAACAGAACAGCTTGAACTCCCTGCAAGGACAACATTTTCTGCAGTTCGGGCGTCTCGCAGAAAGATACCCAGCGGCAGCATCTAAAATGATTTTTCAGGAGCATTAGGGGTGAATTCGCAAAATTGAATGTGGTACTTACAAATCTGCATTCTTGGGAAAACTGTTAACAGATTTTCCCCGGGTAATACCTTGCCTATTTGCACACCAACAGAATTCACACTTTCGGTCCATGTCGTTTCCGATAAACAATGTTTTGCTAATGAAATTGTTTGACATTTGGGCTACTAAGATGCGCGATGTTCGGTGAAGTGAATAGATGGCGATGCCAGCGCCATCGCAGTATTGCCAGTAACAATGATTATGTAATGGCAGTTAAATTTCTTACACACTTTTTGAATTTGACTTGGATGTCTGTTCTCTGTGATTACCTTAAAACTAAAGTTAGGGGAATAGAACCGATTACACGCGGTCGTCTCGAGGTTAATAGGAATTACAATTTAAAGGATGGGAAGATGGGTGAGAATTTAAAGTATGGTTTACATAGCACATTCAATTTAAATTCTAAATTATCTAAACACTTATAACTATACAATTTATGCTTTTCTTTTTTTTTAATAATCATTTATTTGTACAAGCTAAATCGAATTAACTTTTCAGAGCCTAATTTTCATATTTTTATACATCATTTATCTTAAAACTAAAGTTAGGAGGATAGAGCCGATTACTCGCGGCCGTCTCGAGGTTAAAAGGAATTACAAATTACGGAATGCTTTTCTTTTGACTTGAACATTTTTTGAAAAAGAAAAACAAACACGCACATACACCGATAAAAAAAACTTTAAGAAAACAAACAGGTTAAACTTACTACAACCTAAGGCTAATGTTGGTCAAAAACACATAAATGAGGTTCAAGTACTCCAAATCACGTACAGCCAAAATATCTCGAATTGGCATATTGGGTTGTCTCAGATCTGACACCACGATGCTCAGCACAAGACCAAACAATGTGATCTGCGTCCTGATAGCCTTGTTCACACTCACAGACATTGCTGTCACTCAGCCCAACCCGGTATAAATGAGCGTTCAAAGAATAATGATTGGGTATGAGGCGAGACATGACACCAATGAAGTCTTGACCCACATCCATCCCCCCAAACCAAGGTTTCTTCGACACCTTTGGGATGATGGAATGTTGCCATCGCCCCAAATCGCCTTTACTCCATTTATAGCCAGCTGACGAGTGACTGTTAACGAAAAATAGGAAAAAAATCGTTGAAGGCGATTTGTCGATCATAAATATCGCCTTCCATAGCGCTCACCTTTGCAAGCGAGTCCGTTTTCTCATTGCCCAGAATTGAACAATGAGATGGGACCCATACAAAGGTGATAATAAAATAACGCGACGATAAGGCACTTAGAAGCTCCTGTATTTTCATGAGAAAATACGAGAAGTGCTTTATCGGCCTCAATGAGCGAATATCCTCTATAGAACTGAGTCCATAAAAATGAAATACTGATCCGGTGTTAATGAGGCAACAATTTCTAGCGTAAAGTGTATTGCCGCTAATTCAGCGACGTACACGGAACAATGAGCTTGAAGTTTACGGTTGGCGCTATAAATTTCATTAAATATACCAAAGCCTGCTGACTCCTCTATCAAAGATCCGTCAGTGAAAAACGATTTAGTGGAATCAACTTGGCCAAACTTTGCAGCAAATATCACCGGAGCAATCATAGGACGATGATGCTCTGGGATTCCACGAAGCTCCTGCTTCATGGATAAATCAAAATGAACCGAATTGTCGAAATCGGAGAAGCAAACACGATTGGAAATATTCGGCGAAGGGCTGACATCCTGTGTTATGTACAAATGGTACAAAGTCATGAAGCGCGTTTGAGGATTCAACTCAAGAAGCTTCTCAAAATTTTCGATCACCTGGGGGTTCATAACTTCACACCTGGTGAGGAGCCGGAGAGATAATTCTGAAAACCGATCCGAGAGAGGCAACATGCCAGCCAGCACTTCAAGACTCATGGTGTGAGTCGAGTGCATGCAACCTAACGCGATACGAAGACACCGATACTGAATACGTTCCAGTTTGATGATGTGTGACCGAGCCGCCGATTGAAAACAAAAACTACCGTATTCCATAACCGACAAAATCGTTGTCCGGTACAACGTTAGAAGATCTTGCGGATGCGCTCCCCACCAGGTCCCGGTAATTATGCAGAAAAAGTTGATCCTTGGCTGGCATTTTCGCTTCAGATACTCAATGTGAGATCTCCAGGTGCACTTTGAATCACAAAAAGAATGAGTTATCGGCTTACCCCAAATTTGAAGCTTCGGTTGTGCAGGGTTATGCTACCTAGAAAAAAAACTACCAACTCAGTTTTCTCCGTAGAGAATTCGATACCTAGCTCTAGAGCCCACGTAGACAAATTGTCTAAGGTATCCTGTAAGGTCGACTCCATTGGGTCCTGTGACAGACACTACGCCGTCATTTGCAAGGTATCTCAACGTACAGTTATCACTTAGACAACTGTCAATGTCTTTGACATAAGAATTATACAAAAAGGGGCTTAAACAGGATCCCCGGGGGAGACTATGTATCTAAATCGGGAAGCTATAGAGGTTCCATGAGAGATGCTCATATGTTTCTCTGAATGCAAATTGTACAAAAAATTATTCAATTATGGTGAAAAGCTACAATCGTGGAGTTTATCTGAAAGAACTTCAACAGATACTGAATCACAAGCCCCCTTTATGTCCAAGAATACAGAAGCCATTTGCTCTTTTTTAGCAAAAGCTAACTGAATATCTGTGGAAAGCAACGCGAGACAGTCGTTCGTTCCCTTACCCCTACGGAAACCATATTGAGTATCTGAAAGCAGGTTGTTCGTCTCAACCCATTTGTCCAGACGGAAGAGGATCATTTTCTCCAACAACTTTCGAATACAAGATAACATCGCGATGGGTCGATAGGAGTTGTGGTCGGACGCGGGCTTACCAGGTTTTTGAATGGCAATAACTCTCACCCGTCTCCAATCATCCGGTACAATGTTTAGTTCAAGAAACTGACTAAACAAGTTCAACATGCGTCTCTTAGCGACGTCTGGGAGGTTCTTAAGCAAGTTGAACTTGATCCTATCAGCCCCTGGAGCCGTATTGCCACACGAAAGGAGTGCGAGAGAGAACTCTACCATTGAAAAGGGTTGGCTAATCTCATCTATCGAATTCGTGTTTTCGCGAGGAATCATCCGTGCCGGCACAGAATCTGGACAAACTTTTCGCGCGAACTTGAGGATCTATTGGTCCGAGTACTCCTCGCTCTCATTGTACGTAGCTCGGTTACACAGTCTTCGCGCCCTATTCCAAAGAGTACTCATCGACGTCTCGCGCGATAGCCCGTCCACGAATCTTCGCCAGTAACGGCGTTTCTTGGCCTTGATGAGGCTCTTAAGTTCGCGATCGAGAGCTGTGTATACTTCGAAGTGCTCAGGTGTTCCACGTCTACGGAAAACTTTAAACGCGTCGGATTTTTTACGGTAAACCTCGGTGCATTGCTGAACCCAGGAGAAGGAGGTTTCTTGCGAAATGACGTTCCTGGAACTGGTCGAGTTTGAGATTGAAGCGCGCTATCTAAGATCAGGTTGGAGAGGAAGTTGTATTCCTCCAGCGGTGAAAGCCTTTCTACCGTTGTTACGGCTTCATCTACTGCTGTTCTAAACATTGTCCAATCGATGTGACGGGTAAGATCATACGAGACGTTGATGGATTCCGATGGACTGAGCCCAGTGGCAATCGAAATTTTTAAAAACTTCCCCTTGCAATTATTGTTTCAAAGATGAGTTTTTTTTTCTCGTTGTAACTGTATATCCACCATTAATCGATTGAATATTTATCAATTCCCTTTAAAGAGCGCAGCACAGAAAAAAATAATTATTTTCAAAAAGCGCGTTAAATTTTGCATCGTTTAATTCCAAGCCAAAGAAGGCGTAAGCAATGTTTGCATTCAACAATGTTTGCAATCTTTCATACAACAGGGTAAATTCAGGCGTTATCTGGCTTAAATTTACATGAAATATCCCATAATCTTCTGCCAAATCTAGCATTCCCTTTATGTGCATTAGAAAACGCAGAAAATTCAATGTTTCTTTTTATCTGTGAGGCATGACCATGAGAAAATTTTGCACAACAGGCCATAATTAATGCATCTGATTTGTCCCTTCAAGTGCAACAAAAGCCCTCTATTTAACCATGAAAAATGCTTCCCAACCAGCTCACCTAGCAACACAATAATTTCTCCTAGTTATCTGCTCTGCTATCCCTATTCTCGATCCGTTTTCTTCTTCTCTCACAGTTTTCTTCCTCACTGGTTCCATACAAACATCATTCACATGTGACATGTGAAAGGTCACCCCTCGGACAATACACCTGATTTCTTCACCTTTCTACCTTTCTCGCCTGGGACCTGCAGCGTAGAGCTAGGAGGAGCGAACACATTAATTCCGAGCCATGAAAAGATTATGTTTTGCCTGACTTCGTTAGTATCCCGTGTGCATTGATCCTTGCGTGCGATTATTTTGTAATACCTTCAATAGACGACGACGATGACGACAACGGTGATGATCAAGACCATGACGACTCCGACAAGAACAAGTTTCTTTTATTGCTACTCAGCACCCCGCTGTGAAATGATGCTGTTTTTTTTTATTTTTCATTCTATCGGGTTCCTCTTCTGGCCAACCCAAATCTCTCGCCCATCAGGGGTGAAACCCAGGAAAGGAAATCGCCTGTATTGTTCGGATCGGAGCCAGGAGACTACACACACAGGAATTAGAGAACAAATATTTACCTTCGGAGGCTTTCATTCGCCCTCCGAAATACCGATTTTCTGCTTGTTTTATCTGGGCCTGGACTGAGCAACAGCAAAAAAGTAACGAATCAGCAGGAGAAAAAAAAACGGCAACACCATCAAAATCTGACTTAGCTCGAAACCTTAAAGGCCCACGTAAGCAGCACCAGACAGGGGCCAAACATGAAAAACAGGAAAAATAATTGCAGTGTCATTATCCGGGCATTGATGGTTTCGGTCTAAGCTGAACCCCGGGAGTTTTTTTTTTCGAAGGTTCGGGTTTTGGCCTGAGCATAGTGAAATTGGGAAATAGCAAATGATTTGTTGGTTATTCTACTCGGTGTGTGTGCTGTATGCTCACTTATTTTGCCCTCCTCTTTTTTCTGCTAGTTTAGTTTTTCTTTTATGTTTCGATTTCCTGGAACTGCCAAAACAAGAATCAGATCTCTTTTCTTTTCCCTAAAGTAGATTTGAAATCGTTTAATTTCCTGAAATACCCATGATTGAAAATCGTTTTGTAATGGTTCTGTTCCTGGTGGTTGGCATTGCCAGAATAGATTTCATCTTGATTCCCTCCCTTCCTCCCTCCCTTCCAGCAACACGTGGTTAAAAGGGCATTTAGCAGATTTTGAACTTTTCAGATTTCCTCCTCATTCCGAATTAACAATTCACTGACCCACAATTGAAGGATTCGCTCCAGGCAATCGGCATAATTTTGGACACATCCAGCCGTTCACTCACCCCAGGTGTCTCGCAGAAGATCAGCGCTAGTGCTTGTGTGGAGCGAGGTAGTGATGCGGGGGGTGGGTACTTCGCGCTGGAGGAATCGTATGAGTGATGCTGCGTGTTACTTAAATTTGTTTTTTCGCACTCTGATTCTGTGGTTCGCCTCAAATTTATCGCTTCACTTTTTCTCGCTGTTGGTTCTTTTTTTTTTGTATTTTATTTTGGTTTGCTTACACCTCATAAACATCACCCAACGACGGGGGAGCAGAACATGCAGGAAAACTGTTTGGACGCTTGGGCCCTTCCCATGGATTCACAGGAATTATGACTGCGGGCTGCAAGTGAAGATCTTCGACATAACAGGGAGTGAAGTAACTGAAAAGAATTGACAGGCAAGTTTTATTGTATAAATGTACAGGAACATGCCAATAAATTTGTCCTGTCGATGCAGTACACTAAATAATGTCGGGATGTGCGGCCAGTGAATGCTGAAAACAGAAAAGAAAATATTTTGAATCAGTCTGAAAAGAATATCAGAGAGGGCAACAAATTTAAATGTAGTCTCTGGGAGTGCGGTTGAAATTGCTTCCTTCTATTAGTTTTATATTATATTTAACTAGAAAATGAAAAAAAATAGTACTTTCCATTAAGGTCTAACTACACAGAAAAAACAATGAATTTTAACAGGCGCATAAAATTTATCCTCGTTAAATTCAAATCCAAAGGAGACGTAAGCAACACTATTGTTTGCAATCTGTGCGCCATACAACAATGTTTGCAATCTTTCATACAACATGAATTATCCCACTACTTTCTACCAAATCTAGCATTCCCTTTACGTGCATTAGATAGCGCAGAAAATTCAATGTTTCTTTTTATCTGTGTACCTTTATTTCTTATCTTGACAGATACGCGTATTTCTTCTACAATGTGCAGACTTCTACAGTGTCGTGTACTAGTATAAGTATTAAAATGAGTATCAGTATTATGTAGACGAAATACGCGTATCTGACACGATAAGTAATAATAGTATACAGAACAAAACAATGAATTTAAAAAAACGTGTAAAATTTACCTTTGTTTTATTTTAAGCCAAAGCAAGTTTAAACAACGCAATTGTTTGCAATCTTTGATACAACATACAACATGATTTACAATCTTCCATACAACAGACCAGATTCCAGCGATATCTGGCTTAAATTTACATGATAACGCAGAAAATTAAATGTTTCTTTCTATCTGTGTAGTTGGAATTAAATGGAATTTACTAATCTTCCTTCCCATTTTCTAGTTACAGGTATTTCACTAAAAAGCTCACACTCTCCAGGTATTGTATTTGTTGATAAAGCTAGAATATCAATATGACAGATATCAGGGTGGATCGTATCATCACTTCGAATTAATGAAGGCACACATTCGAGAAACTACAAAAAAATCTAGTGGATTTTAGTGACCCTCCCTATTAATATTAGTTTAATATTAAATGTCTATAAGATTCAAATATGCGAATGATTATTTAGTTTGTCGCTCGATTTTGATTTCAATTTTACAATTGTAAATTTTAACTCCACATTTTGGAATCACTCATTAACAAATGAACAAGAAGAGATCCTAAAAGTTATTCAAAACAGTTTCAGACAGTTCTAAAATTGAGTATAAATGATAAAGTAGCAGTAAGAAGTTCAATCAAAATTACTATTAACTAAAACTTTTCTCAAATTTGATTCTTAAATGGCAAAAGATTGTATTGATTTATTGAACTTATGGTCTTCAAAATGGCGTTGTGCTAACAGGAAGTGTGGAATTTTATTTATTACAAATGGCTAGAAATTCGAAAACGTTCTCAGAAAACTGTCGCGAATCTAGTGTCAAAAGTAATCAACAAGCTTTTGCAGATTAAAACAGTCCCAAGCAGCGATGCCAATGTTCTTGATTTTTCAGGATTTTCTAGACTTTTTAGCTTTTTGCCTGAAATCCTGACAAGCACCAATTTTTTCCAGATTTTGATAAAAAATCCTGATTTTTTCTGATTTTCGTAATTTTTATCAATCTAAATTAATTTTATTGGAAATAAATAAATTAATCGAAGTAAGGGAGTTCTGTCGAAGCTTTACCAATAGGCTGCTTTGGAATGGAATTGTCAAAAATCATTCAATAAAAAATCTATTCTGACCCGCTCTTCTACCAAAACAATACAAGACATCTTAAACTTCGCGCTTTACTTTTTTAGTTCTTTATATCACTCTCTCGCAGGTCTCAGACAGCTAGTAAAGTTAAGTTTTCGCAAAAAAATACATCAAAATACAACTATACCATTTATGAAACTGAAAGAGATAAATATATGTTAGGGTAGGGAACGGCTTAAGCACCTCAAGACGCTCAAGACCCCATTCCAAGCACGGGGCAAACGTTAACCTACAACGCTCATTTTTTGCAGTATGGTGCTTCACTACATGGAGCATCATACTGCAAAAAATGAGCGTTGTAGGTTAACGTCCACCCCGTGCTTGGAATAGGGTCTTGGGGTGCTTAAGCCGTTCCCTACCCTATGTAAGCTTTTTGGTTTTTAATAAACAGTATTTTTATTAACATCAGTTTCTTACACACAAAATGACAATCCTGATTTTATCCTGATTTTTATTTCATATACTTCCTGACTTTGTAAAAATATACTTGGCAACGCTGGTCCCAAGAAAGCCGACTAAGCAGCCGAACACAAACAAGTTTAGGAAGATGTGCTTAAAGTGTGGCAAACTAGGTACTATGCAGGATATTGGAGTTATATGTGGTCTAAAGTCACATATAATGTGAGACATATAATTACGTTACGATCTAAACATCTACCGACAATACCAACACACAACCGGACCTGGGTCCGCACATTCCACACATCAAAAGATCGAGGACAGCCAATCATAACCCACTGGACTATTCTAGCTGCATCTGCTTTATTCACTCTTAAATATCACCTGCAGGAGCAACATAGGTGTTCAATTTACTTTTATCGAGAGTCGTGGTCATTCGTTTTTAGTTCTAAGTTAGCATTCTTAGTGATTAAAGTGATTAATCGGTATTTCGTAGAAATAAATCGTTTTTAAAACGCCAAACCCGACCAAGATTATATGTCAAGGCCGAGCTCAAGTTTAAGGAACAGAAAATGGGGGAAAGGAACAGAAAATGCGAAAAAGTATCTAGTGCGGCAAGCGAAGGGTGACGCCACTCTGCGATTGCACGTTGGATCGCTGCAATTATTTATTTTTATTTTTAGCATTTCAAGCTGATTGCTTTCACAATTTGCTTTTTACTTGCTTAATATTCTAAACGCACTTCTAGATTTATTAATTGAAAGCATGCGATGCCAGGTACCATGTTTGCATTAGTATGATTGTGTGGCAAGTACAATCATACCCTATGCCCAGGAAGTCAGACATTTTCCTTAGCAAAAAATTCCTAGACCAGACCGGGAATCGAACCCAGCCGCCCTCAGCATGGTTTTGCATTGTAGTTGCGCCTTTACCGACTGAGCAAAGAGAGGGCATTTCGTTCGTGCCACACTCAATACACCGGAACGACAACTACACTGAAGTTTTTTTTTACGACGGTAATGGTACCGCGTAAAAAAAAACCGCGTAAAAAAACCGCGTAAAAAAACCGCTTAAAAAAAACCGCGTTATTTTAAAAAACGACGTAAAAAAAACCGCGTTATTTCAAAAAACGACGTAAAAAAGTCAAGGAAATAAAAATTATATTTCATATTGAAAGGATATGGTCATAAAAATGTATTGGTGGTGGAAAAACATGGTTCTAGTAACATTGGCCACCGGGAATCTGCTACAAATGGATAGAGGTTGTTAATTCAATGTGCGAGCAAAGCAGTCCAGAGTAGTTATAGAGAGTTTTTGTCTTCGGCAAAGTTTCTCAGTGTGTCATTCGTCGTCTTTTGACATTATCATATTAGTTCCACATCATGCCGCAGAGATGGCGCTGCAGTCTATCTTTTCTAAATTAAAAGCTAGAGGATTGCCGAATGACATACTGAGAAACTTTGCCACGGACGGTAACTCTCTAGCACTTCATTTGGAAGAGATAATCTGCATCCCCATCTCTACAGTATACATAATGTGGAACTAATATAATATAAAATCAAACGACGACAAACAACATACATAATGAGAAAGTTAGCCTAAGGCGGCAACTCTCTAGCGTTTAATTTAGAAAAGATAGACTGCAGCGCCATCACTGCGGAATGATTTGGAACTAATATGATAATGTCAAAAGACGATGAATGACATACTGAGAAAGACGGCAAATCTCGTGCGCTTAATTTAGAAAGATGGACTGCAGCGCCATCTCTGCGGCATGATGTGGAACTAATATGATAATGTCAAAAGACGACGAATGACACACTCACAAACTTTGCCGAAGGCAAAAACTCTCTATAACTACTCTGGACTGCTTTGCTCACACATTGAATTAACAACCTCTATCCATTTGTAGCAGATTCCCGGTCGCCAATGTTACTGGAACCATGTTTTTCCACCACCAATACATTTTTATGACCATATCCTTTCAATATGAATATGAAATATAATTTTTATTTCCTTGACTTTTTTTACGTCGTTTTTTGAAATAACGCGGACCTCGTTAAAAAAACCGTGTAAAAAAAACCGCTTAAAATAAACCGCGTAAAAAAAAACTTCAGTGTACCGTAGTGAACTCAATATTGAGGATTCTAAGATCGAAGTTAGCCACAACAGAACACTGACGTTTCGATCTCAGCTTATTAGCGTTTCTTTGTTCCAGAATTATCGAGTAAGAGTTTAAAATACGTGCCAAGTTCGGGCACTGTATTAATTCCAAGCAGCACTCCATACAATGGAATGGTTTTGAAGGTACACTGAAAGTTAATTTTAGTTTATATTACTAAATCGAAGGTAATATTCACAAATCCATTCGTTGTTTTCTGAAACGAAACTGATTTGTTCTTTTTATGACGACGGCTCCCTGGTGGTTGCATCAAAGACTGACAGATCTACTTTATTGACTCAAAATGTAATTGACAAAAAAAGCGCAACCACGTGGAGCTCTCCAGCGTTTTATTTAATATTTCTGACATAGGGATCAAACCTGAATTTTTAGAAAGTGCTGATTCAGAATCCGTGGTTGATCTCACTAAGCTACGCTGACTCGTAAGATCATGTTTGATTAATGAGCATGAAGTTAAAGCTCTCGACAGCACTTTAATTTTTATTTTGGGTTAAATAAATTGTTCCCGCCCATACCAGCAGAAACGCCATCATGCATGAGTACGGTATAAAAGAGAAGCAGCGATTGGCTGGTCATCACGGAGTCCATTTCGTGCATTTTACAAAAAGGTGTAATGGCAGCATTTCACCAGATAAAAAGCATTATGAATGTTTCATACAATATACGAGACATTTGTTCTATGTACAAAATCCATGTTTACGAAACGCGTGACAGCTACTTTACAAAAATAAATTTTCAGTGTACACGTTTCACAGTGTCACGTCTTTATAGGGGCTGTATTAAAATAGTAGTGCGAGATGGAAGACGAAAAACAAATTTATTCTGAACATCGACAATGCAAATATCATTTGAAAATATTGAGAAACAGTGAAAAATTGTCGTTTCTACCAAACAAAGCGACTAGTGAGACTTAAATTTACGAGCGCTCTCAATTCACCTAAGCCAATGACAGAACTCAATTGAAAATTGTCGTGGGACGATGAACTTTACATTCATCTCTTTCTGCACACTGCCAGCACAGGTATTGATTAATCGTGGCCGTCAGATATATTCCTAAATACTTACAAACATTCTTTGAAGTCATTGGCATTCTACTAATCCTGAAAATATCTTCCACTGCTACTTTTGTTGAGGACGGATCTCAAACTAGCAGTTCGAATTTGTCGGGATGGATCAATAGCCCCACTTCCTGAAGCAGAACTCTTAATGTTCCCATGATCTTGTCTAGTTCCTCAATACTTCTGCAAATATTCATTAGGCCATCCGAATAGGCCAAGATTAGTGGTGTCTCGTCATCAAACACGCCGACCACTTCCTAATTCTTGCAATATTTAGTGCAATAATGCAGTTTGTGACTGTTAGAAACCTTCAATGATTCGTTTTCCGGATCTGAACGCAAGTCAAAACAAAAGGAAAAAGACCAAAATAACGCGCGTCAATCCATCTTTCACCACCACACATATAAACTTCTATTCTGGAGCAACTTGATTCGATGACCAGCGATATAATGCGCTTCAACGAAATTCACAGGGCTTTTACAAGTACGGCACTACCATAGCTTTCTTCCTTCCATTATCCACAGTTGCACTGCATTCAGAGCTAATACATTTCACATCATTTCTTAATTTTAATTGCACTTTTCATGCTTAAAGGTACACATTTTCTTCACTAAAATAATTCATCTTCTGTGGCCAGTGTGGCCAATCTTCATCGGTGTTTATTTTAGCCTTCGGTGTCAAACTAGTACGAAGCACAATTGAAATTCATGCAATACGTGCGGATTTATATTTACTATTGAGGTATTCATTATTTTTAAGACTAGAAACAGTGCCATCAGACAAAGTAATTGTAGCACCGAAAACAATAATCAACCATTTTATGAAATGTTAAATGAAATTGCTTTCATACGATTCCTGTTGTGTTCACAGCTCCTGCGCAAATGCAACAAATTCAATTTAAATACCACACTCAGGAAATTCTCCGTACAAAGCAGAAACCCCATGAAATGATTATTGTAGCGTTGGTCGAGAAAAACATTCCTTTTATTCACTTTCAATTGACATCACTTATCCAGCATATAAAGCCTCGCGGGATTATGGCTTGTCTCTGAATCCCGAAGTTCATAGTTCGAATCCCGATTGCCACTTTTTTTCTGTGAGGATTTTTTTTCACACGATCGTCCTATGAACTTTTTTCCATTCGAGAATCGTATGAAATTTGCGTGCATCACCAAATGACAATACTTCTGGCATCACTGAAACGCATGTTTCGCTGTGCCTACTACTGTTCGAGTGGGGGGATGATAGGGTATGTTTCCTTTGACTAAGCCTAATATGCAACAGTCAATTACATTTTTTATTATAACTCATAAGGTATTTGAGCTGGAAACAAAATTTAACTAGCTTTACACTTGCTAAGATATGTTTAATAAGCGATCTGGTAGTATGTATCACGAAAAGTTACACAACTCATTTTATTAAGTCAGAAACTTTAGAGGGATATGGATGTAATGTCGGTCTATGGGTACCAAATTGGGTCTAATCATGGAGACAAGTTCATCCCATTCGATAGATTTGTTAACAAATGTTGTCTATGTACGTTTTGATTTTCTGATTTTCTGATTCAAGGTGTTCCCAGCTGTCTTCGCTCTATCCAACAAACATTTTCACAAATCAAACTAAATATACTTAAACTGCTAAGAAACAATTAAGTAATTTTTACATATGATTTAGCGCCATTCGGAAATCAAAATATTATAATTTCCTCTACACAGATTTTATTCCTTTAGTTTGTTTTGAAATGAGCCATCTGATAAACACTCAACCGAAACTCAGACATTTAAATTGTAAATGTAACCAATAACAACATTTTTACTACGGTTTTCTTACCACAGGCCATAGTTGGGAACATAGAAATATATATGTTCCTAACATTGGGTCTATGGTTTTCTTGTTTAATCATTGTTATTTTACCTATGTGACCTGTTAGTTTGTAACGTGAGACTATTTTCTGTACATCTTGGTTGCATTATAGGTTCAATTTCGGCAAATTTAGATCATTTGATTATCGTGCAGATAATCTGTTCAGCTTTACCAATGGAATCATGATGTCCTGATAGTTTAGGAAATTGAAAGTTACACGAAAGTGAAAAACTATAATTTGATGTATAATTTCTCAATTGCTTCGGAGGTAATCGGTCATCCTAATGGCAACATGATTTGGTTGATTATCGCTGAATTAATAACATATTTGGTACATAGGCCGAATCAAGGAGCTAGGCTAACATCACATTCCGTTACCCTATCAAATCAATTTCAACGAAGTTGATTCACGGTCGTTCACCACGTCGTTTTAAACAAGCCTGAATTTCAACTGAATTACGTTTAAAAAAAACACAAATAGGTTAAGACAAAGTCATGTAGCCGTTTTAAGATTATTGGTTTAGGCATCCAAGAGAAAGCGAGAGACGAACGTTTGCATCTGGATTTTACAATGAAGGATTCATACTTTCATATTCAAATAGTTTCATCTGCGGAAATTTGCGAGCTATTTTGATGTTTTACATTTTTATCTTCATAAAATGGAGAATAATTTATGGAAAAACTTTGGTGAAGAAATTATAGCAAAAAATGTAGTTTTAAGGGTCAAAACAATTTCAATCACGTTTCTACGCCTTCGGCAACAGTGTGCGGTGGCTAGATCGCAAATCAATTTAAGCTTACTCACGTTTAACAGGAAGTGCATTGGGAGCATGGATGCCAGATAGTTTTTCAAAATGTCTGCAGGGAACATTCAAAAATGTCTGTATTTGTCTGTATTGAAGATTTTGTCAAAAATTAACGTATAGGTATGGGTATGGGTGAAAGTATTTTACATGAGAGCAAGGTAAGAAATGGTTTCGCAAAGATAAGGTAAACTCATACTCTCCAATACATTGGTTTCGGGAGCCTTATTCATTTACTTTTTCTTTTTTACAACCCCTTTT
Organism: Aedes japonicus; assembly: GCA_034211315.2. NCBI lineage: Eukaryota > Metazoa > Arthropoda > Insecta > Diptera > Culicidae > Aedes > Aedes japonicus. The sequence continues at coordinate 48,214 of JASCZW010007407.1, forward strand.
CTTTTGCTCCTTTCCCCAACCTCTGGTCTTTTCAAATAACTCTGGAGAATGTCTTATTTTTAAAAGAGTTGGTCTTTTCAAGTTTACACATATTCTTGAGGTCCTTCTTATTTTGTAACAATTAACGTATGCATTGAAAAAAATGGACTGATTTTAGCGATTCTGCAAATGATTACCCTGGTGGGCGTTGACGTCAAATATATTTGCTATTGTAATGAGGTGTTTCTGTGGCTGACGATCAGCGAGAAGGGAATTTTCAAGTCGCTTGCGAAAGTTACCTCCTTTATTAAGAAGTATCACACGAAACAGAAAGTGCCCATTATGCCTGAAGATAACTGGGGAAGATGGATCCAGTGAAGATAAACATTGTATTGAAGACCGTCAACAGTCTGAACGTCCCCAAGCTGCCACCGATAGAAAATATTTGATCAATCTTCAAATTAAGGATCTGCTGCAATAATTTTTCAACCAAATCGGAGAAGCCAAGACCTAGAATGAGCTGCCAAAATCCATCTCTTTATCGCCTTTTGATAAGATTTCGGTCCACAGCTGTACGGCCTCTCGGCAGTGCGTCAAATTACTTTCAATAGTAAATTCACTTAACTCAACGTTGCGAAACATTATGCCATTGAATTATCTTATGTAGTTTTTTTGCATCGCCATTCGAAATAAGTACATTTTTAAAATGCATACGTTATCTGAAATTTTGAAAAGTACTGAAGTTCAATAAAACTATGTAACATATCTAAGTCTTGAAAAACTTTGTGTTTCCATTCTCAGAACAGTATCGAAGACATTTTTAAAGTTTTTGAAAACTTAAGTCCATTCGATGCTTAACTTTAGCTCAATTACAAAACATGCTTTGTATTTAAATTTCTTTTTGAAAACTTTTATTGTTGTCTGATATAATTGTCTGAAGGTTTCCCAAGTTCAACTTTTATTTAGTTGAAAAAAAATTTATTCCTTTGCTTGAATTTAGTCATTTTAATTTAGTTGCGTCGGGAGGCACATGGTACCACAGAAAATCCTGATTCACTATAAAATAGTCGTTGAATATCAGTAAAGAATCTACAGCATCACTTCAAGAATATTTCCAAGAAAGTTTCCTCGCTTATAAAAGAAATAACTTTTTTCAAAACTAAATTCTATGTGTTTTTAAATGTTGTTGAACTCCTGAAAAATTCCACAGATCATTAAAAAAAATATGAGAAATTACTCGATATCTAAAGTAAGAAGACATCATTAAAAGTTCTTTGAAAATAATACTGGATCCGCTACAGACAAAACCAAAATCTTCGCTTCTTGATTGTTTGATACGTTTCCTGATTTTTTATAGGATTTTCCAGTAGGATAAAGGGATAATAAACTGAAAATGTAGTTTTGCAAACAATATTCTCGGCGTAAATGAATTACTTTCAAGTCTCCAGTCCGCTATATGACAAAGCTAAAAAAAAACTTCTCGAAATTTTATAAAATATTACAAATGATAACTTAAATTAGGGTCTATTTCGATATAAAAGGAGCTTCAGAACAAGATCCTGCAACTTCTGAGAACATTAACAGTTTTCAGAGATTATTCTTATAATAATCAAATTCTTTAGGTCAACAAACAAAACAAGGCCAACTTTGTATGGAAAATAAAATCGTTTCAGAATCATATTCATCTTATTGGTGGATATCAATGTCTGTAAAAATCTGTAACATTATCACAATATCTGTATAATGTCTGTAATCTGTATAAGGTATGTATGCATGATCAAATGTCTGTATAAATACAGACATGTCTGTATATCTGGCATCCCTGATTGGGAGTGAATCGGTGAGAGTAAGATTTATTCACTACACGACAGCTAATGGAAGTAAAGTAAAATGAATACAAAAGCGATCCATTTTCATTTTAATGCTTCAACGGTGTAGAGCCCTGGACAGAATTTCCATGAACCCTAGAAAGTGTGTGCTGTTAAGTGGAATACCTTTAACTAGAAACGAGAAGAAAAATTAGTATTTTCCATTTAATTCCAACTACCTGTATTGCTTATCTTGTCAGATATGCGTATTTCGTCTACAATTCGTAGACTTCTTCAATGCCGTGTGCTAGTCTTGGGGATATGAAATGAACTTCACCTCGGAGCTCACTTTCTTCGCGGGGAAAGTAAAATACAAAGTGCCCTGACAGTCGTTGCCATCCAGGGTGAGATAGGTCTCGTCGTCCATCACCACCGCCACGTTGCGATTCGCCGGGAAAATCGTGTTGACCATCTTATTCAGCCGCAGCCGCTGCGTCATTGCCTGCAGTTCCGAAAACAGTGGACTCGACTCGGCCGTCCGGAACCTGGCTTTCTTCCGATGCTCTGATTGTTATCTAATAGTGCCAAGATGTTGTAGATGCCGGAACGGGCATATCCGGCGTCCACAAAGTGCCGCACGATGTCCGTTTTCGACGCGGCAGGGTGCCGTTCTTTGAACGCGCACACTTCTGAAGGGAGTTGCTTCACTGTTTTTGCCATCACGGTTAGAGTTCGACTGATAGAGCTTTTGTCTGCTGACTCATGGGTTACTATGATTGATGCTGCATGGGTAGTTTTGTCAGTTAGGGTGAAGGTAAACCCATAAAAAATCGCCATTTTTTGTCCGTTTTATTAAATTCAAAGTTACGATGGACGTTAGCTCCCCTAGTGACACTACTACGGTTTTCTAAGTGGGTGTCCAACTTAAATTTCCGGTTCACGGCTTCCATCAAGTATAACTTCTTTGAAACAGAATGCATGAACATTTTCAATTCTGAAAGAGACAAGATATCAAAACAAACTGCTGTCAAATCATTCCTGGTCCGATCACTAAGATTGCTGCTGTAAAATAAACTGTACGTTCAGATATTAAGTGACTCAAGCCTCATGTTTAGTAGAAACAAAATCGACCCACAGCTTCCTCTATTGTATGTATGCGTATGTAAGGAAGCCACACAGAAACAAAAGTGTTCACGAAAATGAAAACGGACCGTGAACTAGTTCACGTTTTCAGGATTTTAACCTAAAAACGTGATTTAGTTCATGGTTACGTGATTCAGTTCACGGTGTATTTTTGCTTGTTCTCGAATTCATGACTGCAGTTCACGGATCCGGGCACGGATTTTTTTCCGTGCACCATTCCTTCTAGCGCTTGGCTTGGATGTTGCTCCACTTAATAGCAAGATCAAATTGAGCCACCGATCTGAATTCACAATAAAATCGACCTACAGCTTCTTCTTTATGCCACAAAAAAAATGTTTATGAAAGTCATTGCAAAACAATCAAAGTCCCAGTGAGCCACTTACGGGCAACCTGCGACTCATAAATTGGCATACTCTGTATTAAAATGCCTTTTCATCCAAAATATTGGATATCACGTATTACTCTTCCAGCACGATTTATACCATTTTTCTCTTGTGCAATAAAATCGGATTAACAAACCCCTAACTTTTTCTTCATACAGGTGTTCAACAGTAAGCAACCACATTTATCACGTACTAGTTCCTATACTTCATTTACCAAACATTGCACGGAATCTATTTTTATTAGTTAAACGGGACAGATGAAAGTCAATGACATGCTAACAGCGATTGAACACACGGCTCGTACTACTAATAGTCTCATTAGTGCCATATAATTAGTACGGGGTATCAATAAACGAATGAATTGGTAAGAACGGAAGCTATGTCCAGAAACACCATGATTCAAGTCACGTAATACCTTAGGGAAATCTATGCAAAATCGGGCACAAACTCATTTAAAAAAAGCCCTAATGCTGTTCATCTAGAAAATCAGAGTCAATTCGCTTGCAAAGATATTCATTGCTAAGGAAGTTATACGAGTTTTAAGGAATATTTCGAAAGGCGAAGCTTGTGAATTCATCTTTGATCATTTGATGGATACCAACAAGGTTTATGAATTCAAGTAGTAGGGTTTTCCGAGTTGAAGGAAATGTTTTAAAATCTTCGAGTTCCTGAAACATGCTGTTGATAGTTTCGATACCATCTTCTCTTTTACAAATTTTTAAAGGATTAGAAAAGGCATTTTGATTTTCTTATTGTTCTTACTGAAAAAGTCAAAATATTGCCAATGCTAAGGATGAGCATTGTATAGTAAAAAAAAAATCAAAATAACATAAACTAGGAGAATTCATCAAGTTTAATGGGCACGAGTAGTTCAACCCCAAAGCCCAATCTAATCAACACGAACGTGCCTTGTGCCAACCGATCGCCATACCCGGGCCGCACTTCAGTAGCACTGTTGTCAAATATCGGCGATAAAATATTTCTTCAGCAAACAAAAGCCAACCGGAGAAATTTGATCTTTGTCGGCTGGCAGGCTGGCAGCGGCGTGAACTCTTGTGATGGGACCGCCCCTTCTCGATCGGGTGAGAAAGCGGTTTAAAGTAGCCTCTGTCGTCACGTGTCACTGGAGGTGGGCTGTTGATAGCAAACGAGGTCACACATCACCTCTCTGAACTCTTAATTTTTTTTTCAACCGGAAAGATCCACATCAGATCTGCTTTGGCATGTCTGTGCGCAGGATTCCTCCCGACGACCTACATTTTTTGCCGATCCATTTCTTCTTACCGTTTTATTCTTCTCTGTTTACTGTTGAAATGTGGTCAGTGTCCTTGTTTGGTGTTTTAACATGTCGTGCGTGTCTGTCCCAAAATTTGTAGGTACCTTCCTCCGGTCGCTGTGAATTAACAAGATCCGAAGAGGAGTATCATCAATATCATTAAATTGCCTCTCTGGCGAAGCAGTGGTTGTTCTCGCCGTTGGAGAATCGAAAATCGAATCCGAAAAGGTTGATCGTGGTGCTAAGGTGCGAGAAAAAGGTAAAAGGAGAAAAAATAATTTGTATTTATATTGAGGAAATTTATTTGGCTTTTTCTTGCCTCGCACGTTGTTATTGTTGTTCGTTGCAGGGTAAATCAACTACTGGTGCACACGAGCCCATAGCGAGGGTGGAAGTTGCATGCCATGGTCGAAGAGGTAGGATGATGGAAGGTAACGACGAAGGGAAGATACGCAATTCCGAGAAGGTGGAGAGTATGGGCAAAGTGAAATTATGCCAGCAGCTAGAACCCGTCAGGGGTCGGGAAAGGGGGCCAGGGGATGGTGAAAAAAGTGAAACACAAATCGTTCTTATTGTAGAAATTGTGCAGTAATTAAGTTGAATGAATTTAAATAATAATAGAAAGATGGCTTCCACTGTTATTATAATAATTATTCGATGATTTTCATAATTCCGATTTTGATTTCACTCGTTTATTGACTTTTTGAACGTACGATAGATGAGTGTAGGTTGTATGTTGGTGCACTTAGCCACCCACTGCGTGAGCGAATTTTCGGTTTTGTGACTTTGAAATGGTCTTTTGGGGACTGTCATCTTATTTCAATTCATATTACAGTAATCACTTCATCATTATTATGGTTGTGAAGTGTCATTATTTTTAAAAAAATCAAACGCAACAATTATTAAAACTTACTTTAATCTTCTTTGGGTGTTAACATTTTGTGATGAATAAGGTGTTTCGGGTCATATTGACCCGGATTTCAAACTCACCTTGTTAAATATATATATATATGACTAAATTGAATAGATTTTGCAGTCAAAATGCTTATCAAAATCCCAATTTTTAGTACCTGGTAAGTGTTTCTCTTTTTTGACCCGATGGCTAAGCAAGTAATCTGTGCTCGAAGAGAGCCACGATCCGTGAGGCCGGAGATACAAATATCCTTCGGAAATTTCCTTTCGGTGGCTTAAACTTCATGATTTTTGTTATGTTGTGTACTCTATGCCTTGAAATGCATCAATGCGCGTATTAGACATTCTGAGACAACCCGGAGAACTCTTCAGGAGGGGACAAAAACGAATTTTCACCGACACATGCCTTTCGACGGCTCAAACGTCATGATTTTTCATGAATTGTCTTCTTCTACCCTTGAAATGGATCAAGTAAAGTTGCTTTTATTTACATACAAACAAAGATTGATCCTGTTGGTGTCGATTTTCGATTTTTAGAAATTGATCCTTTGACGTAAAGAAAAATTGGAAAAATTATCTTTTGTTTTGATCATATCGATCTTTGGAAAACAAACCATAATTAAAACATTAATTTTACATGCTAAACTGATGAACCTGCTCAAATGCTGAAGGTGCCAACTTTTGTTTGAACCATGACTAAAGGGTGTTCCGATCAAAATTTGCCCAAACAGTTATGTGTGTGAATCGATCAAAGTTTTTATTCATAAGTCAAATTCTTTTTCTTTTTCAAGTTCACCTAATGCAGAATACAGGAGAAATATTCAGCTAGGCTTTCTTTTTACCGAATGCGAATTGCCGGGTTTTTCATTTAACACTTACCATAAGATTTTGTACAGTCGCTTTGTTCACTTTATTCACCACACAACAGCTTTTTGAGTCTTCTTAAGCTTCCGCTTGACGATGGCCCAATATTGTTCGATTGGGCGGAGCTCTGGCGTGTTGGGAGGGTTCTTGTCCTTGGGCAGCATACCACTTCTTCCACTGGCCTATTTTTCCGTAATCGCAAGAAACCAAATCCTTCAAAAATAGAACGGAAAAATTGTGTCGCTTCAGGAAAGGCAGTTGACGTTTTTGCAGGCACTCGCTTAGATAAATTTCCTGGTTGATGGTTCCGGTCGCGATTTAAACGTTGCTCTTCAAGTCACAGGTACAGAGGGCCTGCCGCACCAGATATTTCTTCGCGAACTTCGACAGTTTAATTTGCTTGAAAATATCTGCCACCTTTCCCGTCAAGTTGCCATATAAATTTCCTGTCCGGGAAGCTGTTTAAAGCCTGCCTTCACGTAAGTTTCATCGTCCTGTACCACGCAATCAAAACTTCGTCAGCATCGTCGTGTACAACTTTCGCGATCGTGCTTTGGCCGACGTGTTTTGTTTATCGTCGCAATTTGGAGTCACCACTTTCTTGTAAGTTGACAGTCCAGTTGACAGCTTGTTTTTAGCTCTACTCACGGTTGAAGGCGCCACTACCAGCTTCTTTGCGACATCTCGGACGAAGAGGTTGGGGTTCCGCTTAAAACTGCGGGCAACTCTTTTTGTCGTCGCTGTGGGCTCCAACTTTTGATTTCCCCACGATCCAGCTTTTCTGACTGTCGACAAACGTTCACCGAACACTTTTGATACGTTGATAACAGTTGATTTAGCCACATTCAACCACTTCTCCAACATGACGTGAGAGTTGTTTGGATTTTCGCCATGCACGTGCAAATTTTTGACGCGTTGTTTCTCTTCCTTCGACGACATTTTATTACTGAAGTGCTAATCTCAAAATCAAATTAGAGGCACGATGCTTCACGCACACATCTTCAAAATGAGGGGTGCGCAAATTTTTTAATGCACGATGAAAGGAAATGCGTCTAGTTTAAGTCGACCAAATTTTGATCGAAACACCCGAGGCAGTGAACGCAAAATCTAAACATGCTGTGAAAAGCTAATGCCTTGGCTACAACTTCATGATTCATGTCGTCAGCATAGGGTGCTAACTCAGCAGTGGGTCAATTCCAGCCACCAGTCTCTATTGCTCAGCCGCATTGAAACCGAATGATTTGATTTTTTTTTTGCATGACTAGTAGCTATGTGAAATTCTTCAGGGACAGAACAGAAGTCGTTTGGTTCTTGTACGGCTGAGTAATAGCGAACTTGATCTCCGACCTGGTTACCGAAATTACTGAAATCTGGCAACAAAATTCGTGAGTTTGCAAAATTAAAGAAAAACTTAACCAATTGACATTGCTGTCGTAGTTTATCATTTTTTCTCATTTATGAGCTGTGGCGTAGCGTATTCGGACGGGGGAGCGATCCACCCCGGTTGTTATCCGGACAGTTGAGGAAGTGAATGCGTATTTACCGTCCCGGCTCCATGGATGTATTTAACTGAATTTGTTTAATTTTATTACCAATTTAGCAAATTGTTGCACATACGCAGATCACGTTATTTGGTCTTGTGCTGAGCATTCTGGAGTCAGATCTGAGCTTTATGATTCCCTTCGGGCTCGAGGTAGACAACCCAATGTGCCAATTTGAGATATTTTGGCTGTACGTGATTTGGAGTACATGAAACTCATTTATGTGTTTTTGACTAACATTAGCATTAGATTGTAGTTAGTTTAACCTGTATGTTTAGAATAAGCTTTTTTTTAATACGTGTATGTGTGTGTGTTTTTTTTTCTTTTTCAAGAAATGTTCAATTCAAAAGAAAACCATAAGTTGTATAGTTATAAGTGTTTAGATAATTTTGAATTTAAATTTAATGTGTTATGTAACCATACTTTAAATTCCCACCCTCCTTCCCATCCGTAATTTGTTATTCCTATTAACCTCGAGACGGCCGTGAGTAATCGGCTCTATCCTCCTAACTTTAGTTTTAAGATAAATGATGTATAAAAATATGAAAAATTTGGCTCTGTAAAGTTAATTCGATTGAGCCTGTACAAATTAATGATTATTAAAAAAAATTGTTGCACATGTTGGACATTGACAAAATATTAAATGTGAAATTGACATGGTTTCCTAAAATCTGTATATGTCCCCCATGAATAGTTCTTCCAGGGCATCTGGGTTGCTCCGGAATGGCCAATATGGCCATTGAGCAATTTCAAGGCTAAAAGTAAACTTTTCATGAAAATTCATGAAGTTTGAGCGAGGGTTCAATGCTAAAACGTAACATTCTATGCTTTAGGAAACGTCAACAAAATTCAAACATGTAGATTCTTATTTTAGAAAGATATAGCATTTTTAAAATTCATTCCGGGTCATTGACCCCGATACCTGAGGAAGGTAAAAAAATAGCTCTGGAGCTCGCTAGGCGCGCAGTATTTTGAAAAGATGCAAAGCTCTGCTTACTAGAGATTTCAAGTTTCCTACTTATCATACTTGCAGTTATTACCTCCGACTCACAATTTAGTGTTCAAGATGCAATTTAACAGTTATTAGTGTAGAATTTATGACGAAATCACTATTTTTATATTAGTATAACTATAAAGCTATGTTTCTAGAAAAAACAATCTATAAAATGAGTCATTTATTGATTGTGGCACAGGATGAAAACAGCACCGTTCGATTACCGTGCAGGATCGATATCCGTACCCCACTGCACAATCCTCAGCCTAAACAAAGTCGTATGTGATAACAATACAAAACGGAAGTTAGATACGATAACTTCCTTCGCATATCAATGATGGCATGCATGTATATCGCTTCCACATGGTACTCGTATCCGGTTAAAAACAACATTGGGTTGGATGGGTTTTTAACTGTCAATATAAAACATTTATCCAATACAGAGCTAAGCAGACAATTAATCTTAAACTAAGTGCTGCAAAGCGGCCTAGGGAGGCTCAATGGGTTGGAAAGATTTTGACGTCGGTTTCCTAGGATTGTCATGGCATACTCTTCGTGGACTACTTCGAAAAGAATAAAACCATCAATAGCGAGTATTACTGTGCATAATTGGAGCGATTGATGGCCAAAATCGCTGCAAAACGGCCTCACGTGAAGAGACAAACATCGTGACCCCATGGGAACCTTCTTCGAAGTAACCGTTCCAGGATTAAGGCACCGGATTGTCATATGGCTCTCACAAACATTCCTATGTATTTATTCCACTACTTGTACACAGTTCAGAAGAAAATAATGCGAAAATGTTCAAACTTGAGAATTAGGTTAATTCGTGTAGCTAGTGACTAATTTGTGTTGCAAGTGTATTTGTTTATGCTTACTTTCAAGTGTTGCATCCAAACATTCTATTTCTTTTATTGCAAATTCGTAAAAGTGTTCGCGAAAGAAGTGATCACCATTTTGTTGCTCGCCCAGAAGAAGCCGAAAGAGATTGTCAGGGTGGTAGGGTGCCATTTGGCAACAGTTTACCGCATAAAAAAGTACCTGCAGGATGGTCCTAAGCAGCGGAAGCCGGGAAGTGGACGTCCGCGCTTTGCATGCACGTCAAACGTGATCAAATCGTATCGTGCAAAAATTGCTTCGCAATCCGGTGCGTTCCACTTGTAAAGAGAGCCAATATTTCGGACAACTCTATGCGTAGAATCATCAAAGAAGACCTGCATGCATCTTCCAGAGCCAGAGTGAAACGCCACTTGATTACGGACCGGGTCAAGGAACTACGAGTGACTCGTTTCAAGAAATTGCTTTCCTTGTTGAAGAAGGAAAAAATGATAATCCTTTTCCCCTACGAAAAGCTTTTAAGCATCGATGCTATGGCCAACAGCCGCACGGACCGGTTCATTTCACCGCAGAAAATGGAGAACGTTCCGGAAAAAGTGAAATTCAAATTTCAAACAAAACATCCGGCTGGTGTCATGATGTTTGGTTTGATGGCTTCCAACGGTTTATAAATGCCGCCTGTTTTCATTGATGCTGGAGTTAAAATCAATACCGAAGCGTATACCGGTATTTTAAGGACCAAGTGCTTCCCTGGGTGAAGGCCAACTTCTCCGAGGACCAAAAAGTTGTCCTACAGCAGAAGCCGTGTCACACGTCCAATCGAACCCAACAATGGTTGAACAATAACGTGAAGTTTTGGCCGAAGGATTTGTGGCCCCCAGCAGTCCAGATCTTAATCCGTTGGAGTATTCGATTTGGAAATATGTTGAAGCACGAGCCTACAAAACATCACACCCTAGTGTGAAAACCCTGAAGTCATAACACGCATAACACGCACATGGCAGTCAATGTCGAAGGACTACGTCCGAAAGGCATGCTCTGGCTTCCGGCGTCGGCTCGGGGATGTTATTAATAACCATGGAGGACACATTGAATAAATTTGTTTAAAAAGACTTTATAACTGCACTCGAAAATGTTGATATTATTGCTTGAATTAGTTGAAAATGGGATTTGAAAGAAATAGAACAAATTTTCGCATTATTTTCTGCCGCACCCTGTAGTATCATTACTGCTGATTAATGATGGTGGTTTTCTATTGATATCTTTTGTAAGTATCCCATTTCCGGCACATAGTTCCGGAAACTGAGTTTTTTCGGAGACGAATGACGTCCATAGGTCATGTTAGACAATTTTGCAAAAGCGGTTGAGCTCCTGAATCAAAATCTGCTAATAGATTCCAAATCGGTTGGATATTTCCATAGTAATTGTCATTTTAATTTCGTGGTTCCCCTGTCGGCCGCCAAAAGGTATGTTTTATTGTTGGACACACAACAGTTAAATAGGTGCGTGGTTTGGGTTTTCTTCTTTTTCTTATTTGCATGTTTTGGTTATATGTATGTATTGGTTTGTACAATGTTCACTGGCAAAAATACACCAACAAAAGAACATGATGATATAGATCTTTGCACGAAGGCTTGTTCACGTGAATTTAGAATATTTTTGGTAAGATCGGTTTGATATGTTGTGCTCTAAATTTATTACAATTGATGAAAAGTTGTAGGAAAACAGACACCTGTGCTTATTTTTCCATCATTCCCTGAATTTAATCGTACGTAATCCGGAAAAGCCAATGAAAATTATCGATTTAGCGGTTCAAATTATAACAATTTGTAAACAAGCTCCCTGAACTGTCAAAATGTGAGGTTAAAACATTCTGCTCAATGATTTGCTACAAAAAATATAATGCGAGAAAAAGAAATACGATAGTATTGCGCCTTGACAGTTCACGGTAACGAAAAAGTATTGTGCTCTTGTACGTAATTTCTGCTCGGGATGATTTTATTTTTGCAAAATGTCATGACATTTTCAATTGTGGTAATGTTTGTATTTTTTGTATTTACTTTAGTCATTTTGAAAAGCATCAAATGATACCAAAAAATGTTAATATCCACCCGTGCCTCCACTGCTCCTGACATGATGAAAAGTAGTGGACGTTTTCAGAAATTCCATCCCATACCATTACCCTAGCAAAGGAAAATAACAAGCTGCTATCATATAAGTAACAAGTTCTGTTCTCCCAGATATCCTTTTGATTTCCGCTGTTATCGCATAACAAATTTAGTTATCATCATTGGCTAATTTTATTATCAACATACATTTTTTTTATGAATATGATGATGAACTTTATTAGCTGAATGCAAAGTTATGAATCTTATGAGCATATTTGAATAAAAAAAATTACTTTTTATCAAAATATGCTTTTGCAGTTATTGCATTGCGTGAGCGTGACAAATTGATCTCAAATTGATAACGTAATTTGAAACTTATCCAATAATTTTCTTACAATACAGGATTTGTTATCAAGATGTTCGCAGTCATAACAAAAGTAGCTATTATTATGATATTCTGCAAGTATTTTTTTGTTATTCATTCTGTTATTTTAGATGTTTATTCAGCCTCAACGATAACATATTCAGTGATCAAAAAATGATAACCTGGTATTAGACTTTGTTATCAATTTGATATAATCCTTTGCTCGGGTTTCAACGACACAGTGGACGCTAAAGGGCGATACGGTCAAAATTTGGTCAATATCAACTTGACGTATTTCTTTCAATTTTGCATTTAAAAAACCTGAACACCCCTCATTTTGAAGGTGTGTGTGTGTAGAATGTTGCTCCTATTTTGATTTTGGAATTCACTCTTCAGTTGTCAAAATGCCGTCCAAGCAAGAAGAGCAGCGTATCAAAATTTTGCTCGCGCATCGCGAAAATCCGAGCTACCGCACGCAAAGTTGGCAAAATCGCTAAAAGTTGCCAAATCAACCGTTACAAATGTAATTAAAGTGTTTGGGGAACGTTTGTCGACAGCCAGGAAGTCTGGATCGGGGGAAATCGAAAACCGGAAGCCGCTGAGACGACAAAGAGAGTTGCCAGTAGTTTGCAAGCGAAACCCTAACCTATCTCTCCGAGATGCCGCAAATAAGCTGGGTGTATCGTCTACAACCGTGCATCGAGCCAAAAACGAGCCGGACTATCGACTTACTAAGAAGGTAGTGACTCCAAATCGCGATGATAAACAAAATACGACGGCCAAAGCGCGATCCCGGAGGCTGTACACGACGATGCTGACGAAGTTTGACTGCGTGGTAATGGACGACGAAACCTACGTCAAAGCCGACTACAAGCAGCTTCCAGGACAGGAGTTTTATACGGCAAAAGGAAGGAAAGGTAGCAGATATTTTCAAGCACACGAAACTGTCAAAGTTCGCAAAGAAATATCTGGTTTGGCAAGCCATCTGTACCTGTGGCTTGAAAAGCAGCATTTTCATAGCTTCCGGGACTGTCAACCAAGAAATTTACGTGAAAGAGTGTTTGAATAAACGTCTGCTGCCTTTCCTGAAGAAACACGGTTGTTCCGTACTGTTTTGGCCGGATTTGGCATCTTGCCATTACGGTAAAAAGGCCATGGAGTGGTACGCCGCCAACAACGTGCAGGTGGTTCCCAAGCGACAAGAACCTCCCAACACGCGCAGAGCTCCGCCCAATTGAGAAATACTGGGCTATTGTCAAGCGGGAACCTAAAGAAGACCAAAAACTGCTAAGGACGAGCAGCAGTTCAAGGCAAACTGGCTTTCTGCGGCGAAGAAGGTGGACAACGGTGGCTGTACAAAATCTGATGGCAGGGGTCAAGCGTAAGGCCCGGCAATTCGGATTTGGAAAAGCGGAAGCCTAACTGAATATTTTTCCTGAATTTTATACTAATTGAACTTGAAAAAGAAGTTTAATTTGATTTTTTAAATAAACGATTTCACCGATTTACACGCGTTTTTCCTTGACCAAATTTTGACCGTATCACCCTTTATACGCTATCTTTGGGAACATCTGCAAGGTTTGCTGCATATACTCTATCATTATATTAGTAGTGAGAATTTTGCAACTCAGACAATTTACTCCTTCCTTTTATTCTTTCGAGTCTACGTTTTTCAGCCAATCCGTGAATTCGCTATTTTTTAAACGCTTTGAGTTTATAATGATGGGTGATGATATTCTGGATCCAGGTTTGGGAAATATTCAGATCGTTGGGGTTCGCTTGCCCTGTTGTGTCAGATTCCGGCGAAAATCTCAAACCTCAAAATCTGAAGCGATTTCGGCCATTGCTCCGCCTTTTGGCTTCCTTTGCCTTCAGCCATGTTCGTGAATATTTGAAAAAGAAATCCTGTGGCAGAAAAAATCACTCACGAACGCGAAAATGAATGATTGGTTAATAGAACATTCAGTCAAGCAACCAAAATCTCTTGACGCTTGAATAGTCAGGTATGTGCTTTGCTGTGGTGTGAATGAGTTGTGTGGAATACAGGGACAATGGAATGACTGAGCACAGCAAAATAAATAAACACGAATGTATTGCGGTACTGATAGAAGGAAATGAAGAGAGCGAAAATTGTACGCACTGAAATGTTTTTTTACTCGTGTCACAACGAGTGTCCAATTTTTCGAGCTCTGGCCTCGATTATGCCAACTGTGCGTTGGTTGAGATCCATGCCGTGGGTTAATTTTGCACGTACCCTTCTTTTTGCATCTTTTTCTGGTGCAGAAAATAAAACTCTCATCCTCACCGATGTGTTTAGGCCATCTCAAAATCTCACACGGTCTAAATTTCTTCAAATATAAATATACAACCGGCTCTCGTTTTGCGGCCATGTTTATAGTGTCACCAAAACAAACAATCTTAATATCTCATGTAGGTTAACAAAACTGTACAAGAGATACACTGAGACAAAAAACACCGAAAGACAACCTTTGCCACCCTGTGTACACATGCTCGGAAATGATGATGAAGCAAGGTAGTTCACCCTGCGTCTCTATTCAGTCACAGCAGCTATGACTAACGAAATCTTTGAGTAACTTTCAAGTTATGGAGCATTCAGTCTGCCCTGGGGGCTATCCATAAACCACGTAGACTTTTGCTTAGGCATGAAAGATCCTCTCTTCCCTCTCGTATACTTTCCTATAAAATGTAACACATTTTTACCAAGCGAAAGTTTTGGCTGGACTTCCTTTCCCGATTAAAGTCTACGTGACTTTAGTTTGAAAAAAATCATTTTAGAAACAAAACTATGAAAGAAGTACATGAATACTACAAAGAATGACTAGAAGGACGAAAAATAAATAAAACACTTCTTATATCTATTCTTAATTTTTTTTTTAGTAAGGTTGTATTACAATATAGATTTTAACATTTTAGATGGACACCTATCGTTTTGTAGGAAGAAGATTCTTATGTTGCTCTTATGAATTTGCTATTAAAAAGAGCTGCGTAAGCTGCGAAATTTAGATTTGCCTTGTACGCGTGTATTTGTAATGGTTTTAATGTGTTCATAATAATGTGTTCATTTGTTTGCACGGTTTGAATTCTTCGTTTTCAAAATGTCGCGCATTAAAAAAGACGAGAAAATTCACGTTTTGGACACATGGCTACGTGAAAACGGTGTAATTATAAGAAACTTGGCGAAGTGCTTTGGAATTCATCACAAGACTGTAAAATCCATCATAACCAAGTTTGGGAACATTGTTCTTTGGATGAACTGCCAGGAAGAGGAAGAAAACCACGGATCTTCCAACCCTAAACTGATCAGAAAGTGGTAGCTCTAATTCGGAGCAACAATTCAATGTCGATACTTGACTTGGCCAATGAAAAGGGAACCAGCGACGGAATTATTCAACGTATCAAAAAACGGAACAACCTGAAGACCTACAGGAGACAGAAAATCGCCATACCAACCTCAGCAGCAAGGGCCCGGAAATTGTATTCGCGAGTTTTGCAGCAACCGGATGCATGTATTTTGATCGACGACGAGACCTATGTCAAAGAGGACTCAAAAACCAGGTCCATAATATTAAGCTACCGTCGTATGGGAGGATGTAAGCGATACAGACAGTTCGATTCAATTGAAGAAGCTTGGTGGAAAAGTGCTGGTATGGCAAGCAATATGTTCCTGCGGTATGAAGTCTACCATTTTTTACATTACCGGAACAATCAATGCGTAAATCTATCGATCGGAGTGTCTGCATAAGAGCTTGATGCCTTTATATCAGAAGCATAGTACCCCTTAACTGTTTTGGCTGGATTTAGTGTCGGCTCATTACATCAAAACAACTCTTAAGATTTCGTCGGAAAGACATCAACCCGCCAAAATTCCCCCAGCTTCGGCCCATTGAACGCTATTGGACGATTGTGGAGAGGGTCTTCAAAAAGACTAGTAAAGCAGGTGAGAATATGCAAGAGTGAAGAAAAAAATTGGGCTAAGACGTCCGAAAAATGTGATTAAACACTTGTCCAGAATAACTTGATAAAAAGTGATACAAAAATTCGCAAACTTGCGAAAGAATAATATTGATTATATCTGGTCTTCCCAATGTTCAAATTCAATCCCGTACAATAAAGAATCGTCATTTTTTTTTTGAATAAAACATATTTTTTTTTATTCAATTTGAAAGAAAAATATGTGGATTACAGTCCTTACAAGACAAGGTCTAAGAAGGGGTGATGGCTACATTACATACTTACATAAATTTTCAGCTGGGCTGAGCAAGATCATCTCTTCTTTTCCTTTATAGAGTTTTCAGAAACAGTTACTGAATTAATGTTTAACGATCAAACAAAATTTAATTTTTCGCAAACATTGAATTTCATAACTCACACCAATTTTTTTTTCAAACCGGGCGTAAATGGAGTATACATTTTTCCTTCGATTTTCTGCGATTTAATTTCTGCATGCGTCAAACAAATCTATAGTTTTCTCGCTTTCCGTCTGCGTTGTTCGTTCTGTTCTCCCCACCCATCAAGCAGCTCAATTGCGGTGGCATTGTGCGTAATTCAGACTCGTTTCATCTCACGAGCTCCTGGACGGTAGCCAATCCATTTGTCTGGCGGCAGCGCACAGCCATGCGAAGTTGTGGGTCTTGTGCTCAGAAATTTGAATAAAATAACTCCAAAAGCTTTTATTCTGCCACAACCTCCACGACGACAAACGATGTACGGGGCTATGCAGGATTGGGTGCCAAGCTCGCAATCATGATGCGGTCAACCTGCGATGGTGTGGAAGGACGAGGGAGTTGTGCGGAATACTGCGCAACCTCGCAAACGTGTCTCACATTTCTTCCAAATAATCTGACCTCTCTCAACCCGCCCGCCACCAACTGGGACTGTGAGGTTTGTGTTTGTCATTCTGTTTTATGGGTTATGGGCTAAAACCTCGGGATGCTGACGAGAGGTAGTCAATCTTCATCTTCATCCACCGTCGCCACCTCTCTTATCCCAGTCAACTAGCCGAGAATTCCTTCATTTTGTGTGGAAGCCCTTTGTCTCTTTCTTCATCCAGTCAGTCTTGGCACCACCGCATATGAGATGATGTTTATCATTGGCGAAATCTTTAAATTATGTCAACATGTGTTTACGTTCTTTAAGAGCAACGCATAAGTATAAATATTGCTTGGTGAGGACGCAGAACATCGGAAAGGAAGGAAGCCACATGCACTGGGGTTGGAGGGTATCAGGAAAATCTTGTTCGGTTTTGTTTTACGATAGACAGAATCTCGCAACCAAAAATATCAGATTTAAGAACATTAATCGATCTGTTAAAAAGCATGGCACAATTGTGATTGCGAGAATATATTCCCGGTTTGAGATTCCAAGTGCTCCTCTGTGTTGTGGTTCCCTGGTAAAGAACAAAAAACTTCTGGAGAAACAACAAAAGCAACAACGGCAGCAATCTGTGGGTCTGCTGCATGGCAAGAGAATAAGAATTATTCATAAAATTTAAATTGATGGAAGTAACCGAAGAGGAAACCCTACCCGTCTTCATAGCGAGCAACAGGACGGAAGGAAGGAAGCAAAGGAGATGCAGTCAAGATAAAGGAGCAGCTCTCTTCGAGGTTGCGTTGCATTGCGTCGCGCAGACCGCTGCTGCTGCTGTTGCTGGCGAGGAGCAACCAAGGGCTGAGGCTCCCAGGAAAAATGTGATATACATCTTCGCTTGTTTCCGGGTCGGTTATTTTATATTTATGCGCACATAACCTTCGAGCTCCGGGGAGAAGAATTCGATTATGCACTATTGTTGTGGCGTTCTCCTCCGCCTCACTCATTCGGGACCTGTCACGTGTGTTTGTGTATGTATGCATGTATGTATGTGACTGAAAGCAGGGGATATACAAAGACGAGCTCTATTTTATGCAAAATTTCCCGACACAGCAAACGCATAACTTTTTTTCCTTCATCCATCCATTGCATACTGAGCTGCTGTTGCTTGGTATATTGCTGCCAATCCTGCAGGCAGCGAACGTTCATAAGTGCCAGCTTCTACTACTATACTACTCTCATTGGCTTCATGAACGCGTACTCAAGTGTCCTATTTCAGACTTCACAGTGCTTCAACTATTTTAATGATAGTGTGCAGCTTCACAACAACCGTGGCTGGGAGAAACAAAGCGATTGAATGTGTATTTTTTTTTCTTCTGTGGCACTATAATTTCCTTGCAAAAGTCTTCGGTGCGTACTAAAGCTAAACGATATGGGTGATATTAAAATATGTTCATGCAAATTTTGCGCTTAATTCGGACAAGATTGTTAATTAATGCAGAAAGTAAAAGTATGCGCCGTAGGATTTAGAAAGCGCATTGTGAGTCGGGCGGTACGTTATAGTTTCCTTACAGTAAAGGGTTTCCTATGAAAGCGACTTTCAACAGGAAGCTTGAAGGGCTGAGTGTACAGTTTTACTTGTCGAGATTAAATAGACCAATATTTTTCAGCAAACCTATATGAAGGCAAGGTACTATATAAGTATGTTTCACAATAGAACCCCTCAAAAAACGTTTGAGTTTTTTGAGAGTGTATTTGTTTCTCTTTATTAATCAAAAACCTCAATAAAATGACTGATTCTATAGTTATGACATGGAGCGTATATACTAACAACAACTTTGTCTCCTCCAAAAGCTATCAAATGCATTATGGAAGAATTGACCAGTAGGCCGAAAACCATTAGGATAAATGAGTCACTTCGTCAAATTTAGGAAAGTGGACGATTTACACTTGCTATAGAATGAAATCTTTGTTAATGAACATTAGCCTGGGTCAAATTTAAATTCAAGTTCCCTTCGATTTTGAAGGCCTTTTTGGGTTTTATAATAACTGTGCAAATTTCAGGCTCGATCGGTGCAACTATGTTTTTGCCTCGAGGTTTTAATTTTACATAGGAGTTTTATATGGGAAAACTTACTTTTACATA
>JASCZW010007408.1:0-67414 GCA_034211315.2 Aedes japonicus
ACGTTCAGAGCGTGGTGGTTTCAGCAAAGCTAGCGCAGCTTCGACTGTTCCAATACAGCATTATTTCATGCATGCGTGCTCTGTTGCCAATGCGTATCGGAGTGGGTACCGAACGTACGGTAGCAAGCGATAGTTCGGTTAACACAGAGACAATCATTTCAGTTTAAACTGACTGTAGCTAGAAGGCTGTACTTTTGGGAAGCCTGGATGTCACAATCTTTCGAATAACGCCATAAAATGGTTTCAGTTGACTCTAAGTATTCACAGTCTTCAGCAATAAAATTTTGACGCAATTTTGGTCAAATGTTTAAAAGTTAATAGGGATCTTAAGAAATTTAAAATACGTCCAAGGTTCTCAAACTAAACATATTGTTCTAGTATTTTTTATCTCGCTTCGCAATCTGAACCAAATTTCACCATAATAATACTCTGTATTAAGACGAATTGTTATGGAGAATCGACTGTACATTATCTGTTCTTCTGTTATTATATGGAATTTTCTGAAAAGCAACCGTTCTATTGTTGGGTTGGTGCTTCGCGAACAAAAAGAAAATCACGGAATTGATATGGCAGGAAATCATTTGTATATAAACAAGAGCCACAAATATCTGTGATGTGCGCCTGATAGTAATAAAATCACTATATGAAAACATGGGATTGAAACAAATAGGCGAAGACGAAAATACTTGGACCGAAGTTAATTTTTCAACTTTAATTTGCGTGGTCTCCAGTAAACTCAAATTTTGACTAAATATAGCCGAAACATGCCAGTCATCTATAATTAAAATTTTAAAGCTCTGGACCCATTCAATATTTATAATAAAAATAACTACGGATCGAACAAGCCCAACCTTCAGGTGCAGCCTTCGCTTACTTATTATAGCTCATACCTCTTACTTCAAGTTACAAGCTCAAATTTCAGACTTGCCATGTAGCATTGAATTAGTG
Source organism: Aedes japonicus (assembly GCA_034211315.2). NCBI lineage: Eukaryota > Metazoa > Arthropoda > Insecta > Diptera > Culicidae > Aedes > Aedes japonicus. The sequence continues at coordinate 949 of JASCZW010007408.1, forward strand.
CCCTATGATATATCACATTGAAATTTTGAGATTGAGATCCTAACCATGAAGGCATCCATGGGATTTAAAATCAAGAGTAATATTGTTGTTCTGGATAAAAATATTACTGTCGAAGCACAGGCGTCAATGCACATCTGTCAGGCACATAAATGCATAGTCATTTTTGTGAACAGCAATGATCATACTGATTACTTCATGCATGAAGTAATTTTTAATGACTCGTAGAAAAAAATTACAGTTATTTTTGAAACATACGTGCTGAGCACATGATGAGATTTCTATTAATACATAGAGTAAATACAAACATTAACTTACCAAAGCTCCACATTGAAATAAAGTAAAGCAAATCAAATCTATTCATTTTTATTAACATCACAAAATAAAATAATATCTCTGTGTGTTTGTGGTACGTACCCAAGTAAGTTCAAAGTGTTTCATAATAAGAGATCATTATTATGAGTAAACAACATGCAACTGGATTCGTGTGAAAAAATTAATAACAATGTGGCAATCGAATTATGTGGTATAACATGAGCTGTCGTTGGTTGTCAGAGTTCAGTATGACCCAGACTCCCCCAACCTTAAAAAATGATTCTTATTTTGAGGCTTTATGCTTTTTTTAAAATGTGAATATTATAGGGAATAATTAAATGGATGTACTGTAATCCACAAAGAAAAATTAAAATTACTGGCAACCATGACCGTTTTCTTCATGATGCACCAATACGATCATATGAGAGCAAAAAAGTGTTTGCACTACTACATGCATGTTGAATACTAAGGATTCAAGGGAGTTTCACCTTAAATTTAGTTGTGATAAAATTTGTTCTACCCAATGAAGGAAATCTCCATAAGTGTTTTTCTGAGTATGATCTGGTGGAAAATACACTGAGGCAAACATGCTCGAATGTCTTGAATATTTTAGTTGTTATAATTTCAGAAATGCCGGCGTCGGTGGTGTAGTGGTAAACGTGACTGCCACTTGGCACCCTAGTGGGTCTGGGTGCAATCCCTGTCGACGTCGGTGGTTTTTCGGAGGCGAACAAATCTAGTCTCGTCTTTCTTCGGAAGGGAAGTAAAGCCGTTGGCCCCGGCTCATAGTCATGTGTCAATAGGTAGGGTCCAAGTGGTGGAGTTGTTTCTCTGGCATCGGTGATTGTCACCAAGTGAGGAAATAGGCCAACGGGAAATTAAAAAAAGAAAAATTTAAGAATTTTTCATAAGTCCTTGCGAACATTGTTCTGAGGAAAATACACAGAGACAAATACGTGTGTTTCCCCCGACATATGCACTTTTACACAAACATGTTCGAAATCCTTACATTTATCTGCATTGATGATTTCTGAATTGAAATGAGTGGAAATGGCAATTAGTACACCCCCTCCTGACTTCTTTTCAGATTGATGAAAGTTACGGTCATCTCTAAAACATTGTTATTATTACCAAACACTTCTTTTCGCAGACCGATGAACGTATGTCTGTTCATTGTGTAAAATTAATTTTTGGTGATTCTACAAACTTTTAGAACGATGATGGCGTCGAAAGAAGAACAAGTGCGAAAAGCAATTGTGTGTGGTCGCAATGAAAATCTGAATTTGCCAGTAAGAAAACATGCAAAAATGCTTGGTTTTGCAGCAAACACTGTCCATAACGTTCTTAAATCTTTCGATACTCGTTTGCAAACAGCCAAAAAGGCTGGCAGCGGATCAAAAACGGATCTCAGGAACTACCAGAAGGACGCGAAGGTGAAGCAAATATTGCAGAAGAGACCAGATCTTACGGTACTACTGTGGCTAAAAAGATATCCTCAACTTTCGTGCATACTTCCAAGCACCGGTAAGGTATGAAGACTTTAAAGGTGAAAACTTCATCAAACCGTAATGATGAACAGAATGTGATGGCTAAACCCCGGGTCCGCAAGTTGTTTCGCAAGTATTTGACGAATTTTTCCTGCATGATAATGGACGATGAAACTTATGTGCTGGAAGACTTTAAGCAGCTTCCCGGAATGTCTTATTATACTGCCATGCAACGGAACGGCGTAGAGGAGCATTTCAGGACGAAGAAAAAGGCCAAGTTTTCCAAAAAATATTTGGTTTGGCAGGCAATATGCAGCTGTGGTCGAGCAAGCACAAGCTGCATCACTACCGGAACGGTAAATAGGGAAACATACCGTGAAGAATGCCCAAAGAAGCGATTGTTACTATTCCTATGTAGCTATGACGCTCCCTCGCTATTCTGGCCTGATTTGGCATCTTGTCACTACGCCAAAGATTTTTGGAATGCTATTCTGGCCTGATTTGGCATCTTGTCACTACGCCAAAGATGTTTTGGAATGGCATAATGCGAATGGGGTCCATGTTGTACCGAAAAGCGAAAATTTTAGACTACGGTGGGCTGGGCATACCGTTAGAAGGCCAGACAGTAGCCCACTTAAAATGATTTGAATGTTTACTCGGGTGTTCTCCGTTTCCCGAGCAAGCACCCTAACCGCGCCAAGCAACCTCGCCAATTCTAACGACGGGTGCACCTTCACGCCACAATTGAATACTGGCAAACGTAAGAAACTGATACGATCTGCCAAATCCCCGTCGCCACCATTCGTTGTGCAGCAAAGCAATGGTGCAGCATCCCAACACTCTCCCGAGCCGATGGTGCCGCTGTACACTGTAGAGCTAACAACATTTTAAGAGCCTGCCGGGTGCTTCTTCGCGCCTCCAAGTCAGTGAGATGATGCTTTTCCTACGCGGAAGATGGCAAGCTCAAATAAGAAGAAGAAGAAGAAGTAAACGACAGCATACTAATCATACTCTCATAACAATTAAGTCAGCGTTTGAACGAGGGGTTCAAATGTGGGAGAGCGAGGAGGGGGGGGGGGGTCTCTGGTTAGCGGTGGGACTTCTCTGCGCCCCGCATAACAAACAACAATGCTCTTCTTGGTCGGTAGAAAGATCCACATCTCCGAGGAAGCTGGCGCTTGGCAGCGGCTCTGTATTTCTTTACATAATATCACTTGATGTGTGAGTACAGAAATTAACACATGTTAGGCAGCCAAATTAGAGTCTCCGTGATTTCCGCATCGGCGAGCGTCGTCGTCACCCCGTCGTTTCGGTTTCGGTCTTTGTCGCGTCAAATGCTAGCAGATGCAAATGTGCGAAAATTGGGAATTTCCTGCAAAATTGTGGCGCAATTATGCTCTTTTAGGTCCAGTTGATGGAGCTCGCGGTTGAAGCACGTGCTATAAAGTGGTTCCGTAAAATGGGAAATGGGGCATCAGAGCCAGAGCAGCAGAAATAAATGCGATTTGATGTGTTTTCGCTACAATGTTGCCCGGGCGTCGGCGGCAGTTTGCGCTGGAAGTTGAGCGGATTTCATTAGTAATTAGTAATTGTTTATTGAGGTATGAAGCGAGCATACGGTCCAATATGAGATTGAAATTAGTTTTCTAGAAATGAAGACCGATTGGGTACTCAATTTAAAATTATTTTTGGGAGAAAAACCAGTCTTGAAATGGAGATGTACGAGAACCTTACCCGCGAGATCACTGGAAACTTGAAAATAGGTATCAAATCCTTCATCCATCCAAGTAATAGTCGTTAAATTAATTTCCTCGCTGTGCTCGCCGCTAGGATCATAACAATTAAATTTAATTCCAATGGCCTTCGGAGCCGTTTGGAGAAAATGGGGCAACAGTTAGTCTACTGCCGACAGTGCCAGTCAACCTTGACACGGGTTTAAGCTATTAGTGTCTGAGTCAATAAAGGACGGCGGGTGTCCATCTGAGTTGCCTTCGGTTTGGCGTTTGAGAGTTACATCGTCGGAAAAGTCGAATACAAATGAAACAGCATGAAATGGTGATGGTTTTTTAGACAATTTGCTGTTAATGCTCGAATAGAACTGCTGAACAAATGCTGATTTCACTGACGGAGAAAATCAAAGTGAAGGATCGTGGGATTAGTGCATAAGATTCTCAGATTGACAAAATGAACTAAACTACGAGAAGAATGCTTTTCTTAGACAACCAGCTTATTGAAACAGGAAAAGTGTCACAGTGACATATGTTTCAATTAAGATGATCAAGTAGGATTTTACATAAATATTATATATGTGCATTGTATTAAGCTTTTCGATTCGAGATGTTGATATTCGAATGTTTTGGCTTTACAAAACCAAAGTATCCGAGATCTCGGAATGCATTAAAATATGGCAGAGCTACTTCTCAAGTAACATAATCGCCATCATGAAAGACATGCAGCATTTGGCAAGTGTTGACACGTTTAAAAACTTGTCACATCTTCCTTTTAGAGCCCCTCCTGTAGGGAATGCATTTAATCGGCTTTGCTTTTCCCCATCCTCATTGTGACACTACTTCTTGCTACTAAGTACGTGCTTAAAGGGCATACTGAAACTTATTACAACACTTACAACTAGCTCAAATTTTCGTTTTCTTTGAACAGAATAATGCAAATTTTACCAACTCCTTGGCGTGAGTTTGTACTTTGTTGCGGTATTTATTCAGTGGTAGATTTTGGAATACATTCAAATATAATTATATTGATGAGCATGGTTTTCTAGAACCATTTTGATCGGAAACGGCCGTTCATAAGCAAGGTTAACAAGAAGAAGCGATGGCGCGTTGAAAGAAACACGAAAAAGTTGTTTCGTAATACATAGGCATCAAAAACAGCAACAATTGAGTTTTTTGAGTTATTCGAAGAAAAATATACACAGTAAACAATAATGAATTTTAACAAGCGCGTAAAATTTCCCCTCGTTTAATTACAGGCCAAAGGAGGCAAACATAACGAAATTGTTTGCAATCTTTCATACGCCAGGCAACAATGTTTGCAATCTTCCAAACAACAAACTAGATTGAGGCGTTCTTTGGCTCAAATTTACATAGAATATCGAGCATTCCCTTTATGGGCATTAGATAACGCAGAAAATTAAATATTTCTTTCTATCTGTGTAACTTAACAAAATTGCTCACTATTTGAGAGGTTATCAAAACAATCAAGTTACAATTTGAATATATTCCTTGGAGTGCTTTGATGGAAAAATACAAAGAATAATAAGTTTGGAAATCAGTGGCCAGAAATAGTTTGATTTTTATTTTAAGTGAAACGGTTGTTGAATTAAACAGCAGTTGCACAAACAGAAAAGAATCATTATGAATGCACGACGCTGGTAAAATACTTATAAGAGTGTAGACCGTGCTAAAAATGCTAAGATTTTAAATTTATATTCAAATTAATGTAGTTATATAAGAAACTTTGCACATATTTTTGGTATGAAAATGGATATATTTTTAGATATCCTTATGATCAATATCAACCTTTGATAAGTTTTAAACATAAGCTTTTCAAAAAATCATACACACCACCAAATTTTCATGTAAATTTCTGTTTGCTGGGACCGACACATGCAAGCGTCCTTTAGCTCATAAGAATGAGTTGAAAGAGATGAAAAAATAAATTCAATCAAACACATCTCTCGTCGAATTGCATATGTGTCAGTCTCGGGAGACATCATTTTACACGAAATCTTTCTTTACGTTCTCGTGTAAAATTCAGAATTTCTAAGTGTGTACCTTAAAATCCATCGGTTGTTTAAACCCGTACGTCTACAAACCCTTCTGAGATAGAAAAGGTCAAATTTAAAATTAATTACACTTAATTCGTTAGCCATCGAATTTTGTTGCATTTTCCTGCAATCGATTCCGGGGGGAGGAGTGTTATAAAAATTCTATTTTTGCGTGACGTAATTAATGGACGTTTCCTTATCCCAATCTCAAATTCCCATCTACCACATCCTAAATCTCAATCCAAAATTCCAATTCCAAATTCCATTCTAACATCCCAACCAAAATCGCAAACCAAAATCCCAATCTAAAATCGCAATCCAAAATACCAATCAAAATCATAATCCCAAACTCCAAATCCAAAATTTTATGCCTCGAATCCCTAATTCCTAATCACATCTCCCAAATCACAATTTTTTAGCTCCAATCCAAATCCAAAATCCCAATTCAAAATTTCTATCCGAAATCCCAATCTTATATCCCAAATTCCAATCTTCAATCCAAATACAAAATCTTAGCACAATTTCGATATTCCGAAATTTTAATTCAAAAGTACAATCCAAAATCCAAATTCTTAATCCTTCATCCAAAATCTCAAGCCCAAAATCCCAAATTCCAAATCCCAATTCCGAAATCCCAAATTCAAAACCCCAAATTCCTGGTTCGTCTCTTAATCAAATCCCAAATTCCAAATCCCAAATTCCATATCCCAGATTCCAAATCCCAGATTCCAAATTCCAAATCCGAAATTCCTAAGCCCAAATCTCAAATTCTGAGTACCAAATCCCTAACCTTCATAATCTCAAAATCGAAAATCAAAATTCAAAGTCATAGTAAACCAAAATTCCAATTGAAAATCCAATAAAAATCCAAAACCTCAATCCAAAATCACAATCTGAAATCCCAAGTTTCTAATTCATAATCTCGAATTCTGAATCTCAAATCTTGGATGCTAAACGCTAATGAAAAATCTCAATATAAAATTCCAACTCGAAATCCCAATCCCAAATCTAAAATTCCAATCGAAATCCCAATAGGAAAATTTAATCCAAAATCTTTATCAAAATTCTTAATAAAAAATCCCAATCCAATATTTCAATTCAAAATCCCAATGCTAAGCTTATATACCAATCCAAAATGTGGATTCTTAACTCCTTAACACCAAATCCCAAATCTCAAGTCCCAAATCTGATTGATTGATTGTTAAGTCTTTATTTTAGAAACTTTCAGCCGTTGGCTGGTTCGTCTCTTAACCAAGTCCCAAATCTCAATCCAAAATCTCAATTCAAAATCCGAATTTAAGATTCCAATTTAAATTCTCCCTTATCCCCAACACCATTTACAAATTAGAATCCCAGTTAACAATCCTAATCCCAAATTGCAGACAAATTCCTGAATCTTATTCCTCAAATCTCAAACCAAAATTAAAATCAAAATGGAAAATCAAAATCTTAAATTTCTAATCCAGAATCCCAAATTTTGAATCCCAAATTCTAAATCAAAAAATTCTAATGTGAAATTCTAATCTTAAATCCAAATCTATAGTCGCAATCCAAAATACCTATCCCAATCCAAAAACCCTGTCCAACATACAAATCTCAAATTCCAATCCCAAATACCAAATCCGAAATCTCAATCCAAAATTCCAATTACTAATTCCAGTCTAAAATATCAAACCAAAATCCTATTCCCAAATTCCAATTAAAAATCCCAATTCGAAATCCCAATCAAAATCCTAATCAAAAATTCAAATCCAAAATCACAGCCATTAATTCCAATTTAAAATCTCAATCCAAAATCCCGTTATATTTCAATGCTAAATCCCAATCTCAAAGAAAAATCTAATGGCCCAATAAAAGATCTGACCTCCCAATCTTCAAATCCCAATTTCAAATACCAATCCCAAATTCCTAATCACACATACCAAATCCCAATTCCAAAATCTCTATGTTTTAGTTCCAATCCAAATCCAAAATCCCAATCGTAAATCCCAATCTAAAATGTCTTTCCGAAATCCTAATCGATAATCCCAAATCTCAATTCTAAATCCAAATATAAAATCGTCACTCGATTTCGCTATTCCGAAATTCCCATTAAAAACCACAATCCAAAATCCAAATTCATAATCCCACATTCCCAATCCCTAGTCCCAAATCCCGAATCCAAAATCCCAAATCCCAAATTCCAAATTTTATATTCTTAAGCCCAAATCCTGAATTCCAAATCCCAAATTCCATATTCCAAATCCAATATCTTGCATTCCAAACCCCAATACATATTCAAAAATCTCATTCATATATTCCAATCCAAAATAACAATTCAAATTGTAATATGAAAAGGCAATCCTCTATCTCAATTCAAAATCCCAATCCAAAATGCAAATCTGAGATCTCAACTCCTTAATTCCATGTCCTCAATCCAAAATCCCAAACCACAAATCCCAAATCGCAAATCGCAAATCTTAAATCCCAAGTCCCAAATTTCAAACCACAGTCTCAATCCCAATCCCATTAACAAATTGAATCAATCCAAAATCTCAATTCAAAATTCCAATCCAATATTACAACTCATAATCTAAATTCTAAATCACAAATCCCTTACCCTTAATCTCAAAATCGAATATCAAAATCCAAAGTCATACCCCACGAAAATTCCAGTTAAAAACCCCAATCCCTAATGCCAATCAAAAATCCCAATTCAAAATCCCAAAACAAAATCCCAACACAAATCCTCTATACATAATCCCATTCCAAAACTCCTATCAAATATCAAAACCACACTTAACAAATCCTAAAATTCCAACCCCAATTCCTTAACCTCACTTCTTAAATTCCAATTCAAATCCAAAATCTAATTTCGAAATTCGAATCCAAAGGTCCAACCCTGGGAATTTAAACACAAAGCCCAATCCAAAACCACAATCCTAAATTCCTATCCAAAATCCCAATCCAAAGTCTATATTACAAATGGCAAACCCAATCCCAAATTTCAAAACAAAATCTCAATCCAAAATCATAACCCAAAATCCCATTCAAAAATCACAAGCCAAAGTACTAATTCAAAATACAAATTTGAATTCTCAAGTGCTTGATCTCAAATCCTCAATCAAAAATCCCAAATCGCAAATCCCAAATCCCAAGCCCCAAGTCCAAATCCCAATGGAAACACTCAATTCACAATCATAATCTAAAATTCCTACTTAAAATCTCAATCCCAATCCCATTTACAAAACCCACCCCAAAAACTGAATCTCAATCCCAAATTGCATCCAAAAGCCTAAATCCAAAATTCCAATCCAATATCCCAGTTGCAAATCCAAATCCGAAATTCGAATTCATAAACCCAAATCCCTAACCTGGTATTGAGGGTCGAATCGAAAATCAAAATCCAAAGTTATAATTCTAAATTTTAATTCCAGATCCCAATTTCAAATATGAATAACAAATTTAAATCGGAAATCTCAAGTTTCTAATCCCAAATCCCAAAGCTTAAATCACAAAATCCCAATGAAAAGTTCCATTCTAAGATCCCTATCCGAAATTCCAGTCCAAAATCCCAGTTTAAAATTCCAATCAAAATCCCCATTCAAAATCCTAGTTCAAAATACCAAGTCAAAATCTCAATTCAAAATCCCAATTCAAAATCACAATTCAGAATCCCAATTGAAAACCCTATTTCAAAATCCTCGGTCAATATCTCAATTTTAAATCTCAAATCAAAATCCCAATTCAAAATCTTGCAAAGTCCCCTAGTTCAAAAAATACGAAGCACAATCCTAAACCCAAATTCCGTCCCCAAAATCCAATCCAAAATTGCTGTTCGAAATCCCAATCTCAATTTTAATTTTTTTTCCAAAATACAAATCCAAAATCCCCATCAATTTTTCCTTCCAAAATCCCTAACCCAATTCTTAATTCCAGCCCCAATTGTAAATCCCAATCTCAATCCCAATTTCCAATCCTAGTCCAAAATCTCAAAATCTGAAAATCTGAAAATCCCAAAATCCCAAAATCTCCCAAAATCCCAAAGTTCCTAAATCCCATAATCCAAAAATCCCAAAATCCCAAAATCCCAAAATCCCAAAACCACGAAACCACAAATTCCATCCCTAAGTCCCCGTCCCAAAATTTCATCCCAACATCCAAAATTCCAAAAATTTCCCAAAATCTTATTCCAAAATCCCAAAATCCCAAAATTCCAAAATCCTGAAATCCCAAAATTCCAAAATTCTTAAATCCCAAAACCCCAAATCCAAAACTCCCAAAATCCTGAAACTCAAATGAAGAATCTAAATCCAATATGCTTCAAAAATCTCTAACAACACTCAGAAAAAAATACCGTTATAACAAACACAAATCCAGAGAAAAAGTAGTTTACTTAGGCCACAAACATAAACTTGCCTAATTTCGAACAAATTCTATGTTTTAAATACACTCAGTAGCAAAAAAAAGCCGAGGAAAATTTTGCTTCCAAAAACCGCGTTGTTCAACCTCCTGTAAATTTGTCAATTATCAATATATTTAGCTGAAAATTTGACAACATTATACAAAATGTATAGACCTTATGTGACCAAAATTTCATGTTGATTAAATCCATGAATTTTGAGTTATCATAAAATATGTGAAAAAAGTCATTTTTGGACATAACAATTTAAAAAATCCGTATTTCTGTGAAACATTTAGGTAGCATATTACAAATTTCTCCATAGCTTAAAAAAGTACAAAACATAATGTGGACAAAATTTGAACTATTTCCATTGAGTGGTTTGGACTACAGCTGGCGTCAAAGTGTATCACTAAGGCCCATTTTTTGATGTTGGTTAAAATTAGGGTGGTCCCCATTTTTAAGGAAATACAAAAACTAACTTTTTTATTTGCAGAAATATACGTTAACATTCTTGGGCAAAGTTGTAGCGCAAACATTTTCATATAAACATTTTTTTGTAGCTTAAAAATTAACCGATTTAGAGCAGTTTTCCCTCATCAACTTAGGGTGTACCATAAAAAAATGTTTTTTTTACCTACCTTTTTTATTTAAATTCCGACCGTACAATTGTATTCCGTTTGAAGACGCGTAGGGTAAGGGGATGTAATGTTAGCCTAGCTCCTTCATTCGGCCTATGTACCAAATGTGTCATTAATTTAGCGATAATCAACAAAATCATGTTCCTACTAGCATGATAGATGTAATCCGAAGCAATTGAAGCAATATTAATCATCTTATAGTTGTTCACTTCCGCGTAATTTTCGGTTTCTTGAACTTTTGAGGCATCATGATTTCACTGGTTATGCTAAACAGATGATCTACACGATTTCAAGTGATCTAATTTTGGCTTAATTGAATCGATAAAGCATGTAATGCAGCCTGGATGTGCAGAAAATAGTTACACGTTACAAATTTACTGTTCACATAGCTAAAATAAAAATGATTTTACAAGAAAATCGTAGACCCAATGTTGGGGACATATTTTTTTGTATGTTCCCAACTATGGCCTGTTGTATCAACAACCTGGTAAAAAGGTTGTTATTGGTAAAATTTCTAGTGGAAATCCATGAATTTGCGGTTGTTTATATTCAAGTGGCTCATCCAAACACAAATCGAAGAGACAAAATCATTGTATAGTGAATTATAATGTTTTCAATATTGAATGACTGATAAATCATATATGTACATCATATAAGTGTTTCGAGGCAGTTTTACTTTAGTTTGTTTTGTGAAATGTGGTATTAAGTAAATCCAGTATAGCTTACAATGCCTTAATTCATAAAATTAGAAAAAAAAAACCGTGCAAAGACTGCATTTTGTAATAAATCTATCGAATGGGACGAAGTTACATCCACGAATAGACCCAATTTGGTGCTTATAGACCAACATTAAATCCACATCTCTCGAAAGTTTATGGCATTATAAAAATAGTTGGGTAACTTTTAGTGATACATGCTACCAAATGTCTTATCATACTTATCTTTGCAAGTGTATAACTAGTTGAATCTCGCTTACAGCTTAAAAACTTAATGAGTTATAATGAAAAATGTGATCGCTGGTTGCATAATAGGCTGAGTCAAGGGACACATACCCTACTTTGGTATACAAATTTTGCCAATCTTCAACCAATTAGAAGTTTATGAAGTTTTTCTAAAATAAAACACGCCCTTTTCAAAAATGTATATATGAAAATTCCATGAAATTTTCTGCGCTACAACTTTGCCCAAGAATGTAAACGTCTATTTCTGCAAATAAAAAAGTTAGTTTTTGTATTGCCGTGAAAATGGGGACCACCCTAATATTAATTAACATAAAAAATGGGCCTCAGTAATACAAACCATGTTGTAGAACATCAATATGCTGAAAATTTCAAGTTTAGGCGCTCGGAGCATGTTTCCTTGGAAATTCGTAATCTTGACCATAGTGCAATCCAAATCCCAAAATACAGATTCTGAATGCAATTTTGATGCAAATATCAATTCTCATTCCCGTTCTTAATTTCAATACCAATTCCTTAATCTCAAATCTAAAATCCTCAATACCAAATCCCTAATCCAAAACTGTTATCATAAATCCCAATTCAAAATTAGCTAAATTTAAAATCTCGATTCAAATTCCCAATCCAAAATCTCAATCCAAATGTTTAATTTTGAATTCCAATCCCAAATCCAAATTTAAAATCACGAAAACCAAATCTCAAGTTCAAATTCCAATTTCAAATCTCAAATGCCAAATTTTTAAACTCGAATCCTATGAGGCTTAAGTATGGCGAAATGTTTCATCGTTCTATTGTTTCAAACCACTGCAGTGTAATGTAATGTAATGTTCCTGTTCCCTCTTCTGAAATTAGAATACTGCAATCGGGCAGTAGTAATTCCAATAGGGTACTGATTCCGAACTGATCTCAACACATGCTCTTCAAATTTGATTTTCATCCCCGAAATACATGAAAATTGAAAATACATGAATTGAACCCTGTCGCAATAATTTCATTCTCACCCTTTAAACTCCTTCACTCATGTTGACAGCTTCTCTACCCGCCGCCGTCTCGAAAACTTAGCATCGAACTTAAAAGGTACGTGATGCTCATGATAGGACAGAGGTTAAACACAAGAGCTTGCGAGAGAGAGACAGAGAGCCTTTTTTTTGTTCCACCATCGTCATTCGGTCCGTTGCATATCTGTTGCACATTATCTTGCATAACACTTGAACGCAAAAGCGCGCGTTGAAAGCATGAAGAAAGGGGTCGACCGGGAAGGTTAAGCGGCCTAATTTAGGTCTGTCGTCATAGAAGGCCATCCACGACCACGGGGGTTAATTCTGCAAAACAAAAACTGTAACCGATTCGGGGGCCTTCCGAGAGTGGGAGGGGGCAGTTGTGAAAAAAAAAGACATTGCTTGAATAATGACGCCCCAGCGTAGAAGTTTGGAGCAGCAGGCGGGATCAGAGGGACAGAGTGGATAAAAAAAGGTTCCAAGATCCGCCGGTTTGTGGTGCACCGGTGGTCGTCGTGACTGTGGCGAACTGTAATGGAGAGGATATTTCACTGCTCCTGGAATGAGTTTCAACCGGGCGTGTGTTATCATTGCAGAGGTTGGATTTAATTAGAGCTGTGAAATATCTGAGATTAAAAAGCGTTATTTGCACGCCGTGCTTTGAAACTATTCCGAAACTATGTTCATCCGAACTCGTAAACAATGTGACCGATGTCTGTGCGGAATGGCTTTTACCTTAATGGAAATGAAATGCAGAACAAGTGCATCTAAATGTTGCACAGGATAACAGCTTGAAATGAAAATCTATGTCGGTATAAATTAACCGTATTTTATTGCGGCAGAGTACGTCGTCTGGGTGGTCTTCGTATTTAAGATAGCATATTTTTATGGGAGAAAACTTCAACTTGGTTAACTTCTGATTGTGAAATAGTTTTGAGTAAAAAAATATGAGCATTGTTTCCAGTTTCTTTCGAATGCGCTTGGTTTGAACGCTATTCATTTTTGAGTCGAAAATCAGTCAGTCTTGGCTGGGCACTTACCTAAAAATGGGTGTATATGCCCTTACTCAAATTGGAGTAAACGTGCCTTTGAGGGAAACTAAATAGAGTTGCTCTGATGTTGACATTTGAGGAATGGATAAATTCTACTCATTTTGATTGCACGAACAGGAGAAAATGACATATGTATACCAAATTTTGATTGCGGCATTAAAGAGCACAGCATAAGTGGTAAGATACCTAAATGCCGTTCACACCAAAATCCGGACATACAAAAAACATTTTAGAAATTTTTAGCATGTTTTTGATTTATATTATTTATTTCATTTTGTAGATTAATGTGATACCCAACACAACTGCCATTCGTGTTCGGGACACTGTCGCTTATTAGTACACGTGCGGATAGTTCTCAGTCAATTCTGATTTTCAGTGGGATTTTTGCTTTCAATTACCACCCTTCGGTGGTTACGTGTTAGGTATAGTCGAAACACCCTCTGATAAAGTGGAGTTCTTGTGAAAACTTATGTAAAAGTAGCTAAATTAGCAAAAATTTGTGGTGTGAATATCACGCGGTACCATCGTAGTCCATGAATTCACCTATACACAAACAGTCGATGCAGTAAAATTACAGTGTGGTATACCGAGTACTAGACAGTTTCAAAGAGCGTACAAAAACTATCTCGATGTTTTATACATCCCAGTGGAAAAAGTGGTAGTGGTGTAATAAGCGTTCGGCAACTACGGGCTGATGTCTGCCAGCTCCTCTGGCCCCCATGGGGCACAGTAGGAACGATATGCCGAAGCAATATGCCAGTATGGATGCTTGGTCCAGATGATATGGGTCAAGTGTTAGTGCTTGTTCTGCGTCGAAAAACAGTTGAAAAGGAAAATAACGAACAAAGAAAAGATGCTGATTCTCTACTGGACTCATTTGTAGTGGGCACTTCAATCGAGCTGAAAGTCGGTGTAGAAGAAGCTCGCTCGATCAATGCGACTCGTGAAGGTCGTGGAACACGGTACCTTCTTCGAACCAGCTCAAGAAGTATCTACGAAAAACTAATCAAAATCACAGAGCTAACGGACGGTACCGAAGTTGAAATAACCCCGCACCCTACCCTCAACACGGTTCAGGGAGTAGTATATGATCCGGATTCAATTAACAAGGATGAAAACATAATATTGAACTACCTCAAAGCTCAGGGCGTACAATCAGTGCGAAGAATCAAGAAGCGAATAAATGGTGGGTTGAAAAACACGCCAGTACTGATTCTGACATTTCATGGCACAATCCTACCAACATTTGTTTACTTTGGTGTTTTGCGCATGCAAGTGCGCACTTATTACCCTCGCCAATGATTTGTTTTAAGTGTGGCTCATACGGACACTCTAAAAAATCTTGTCAACAATCTGCAATCTGTCTGCGATGCTCTGTCGTCGCATGACTTACCTGAGGGAGAACAATGCACAAATCCACCTAACTGCCTCTATTGCAAAACCGAACATCAAACAACGTCACGCGAATGTCCGAAATACAAACAAGAAGAAATGATTGTCAGTCTGAAGGTTGACAAATGTATATCGTACACCGAAGCGAGACGCATATTCGCCGAGCAGAACAAACAGAAAACATTTTCTGGTGTCATACAGGACCAAATTCAACAACAACTGGTCGCAAAAGATCATATAATAGCCACATTACAGAAACAAGTCGCTACACTGACGAAAGAACTTGCTGACGTAAAATACATATTACAATCACGCTCCCAGAACCAATCACCTGTTTCTCGTAACCAACAAACTTCACCCCAGTTTCAAAAACCTAAAACAAAAATATCTCAACCCATAACCTTGAAACAAAATTCACCAGGACAAAATAGCCGACTATCTCGCAAAGACCAACATCCAACCTCTCCGCCCATTGACCGACGTGATAATCGTAAAAACAATAGACAGGAATACGAAATTCACACTCGCAGCAGAAGTGGCAAACGACACATAGAAATATCACCAACCGATGGAACAAATCACCGGGGTAAACGAAAGTCAGCACAGCACAATATAATAAGGACACCCACTGACACTGATGGATCAAGAATATCGTAAGGAAATACACCAGAGCACTCCCAAAACGACCCCGCTATGACAAAGGACAAGAGAATGGATGAACGACATTTACTTCTAAACAACGATGATTACAGCAGCAACAATAATAAGACACACTTCTCAGGACAACTAACTACAACCACGACTAGAGAAAAAGTAAAATATCTACCTAGCAAGAACACCCTCCTTCCAAAAATGCTTCCTATTGTAAGCGCATCCGAATACGATAGAATTCACAACCTTATCAGCATACCGAGTACCAGCAAATCATTCGATTCGCCAAGCGCGAGGCCTCCCACGTCGACCCTGACCAGAGAAGTCCCGGAGTACTCCGATGAGCCTCTGGCGGCAGTCGGCGTGGGCTGCTCGCACCACCGGGCAAGTATTCTTTCTTCAGTATTTTCTCAAAAACAGTCAAATTCCACACTCTCCTTCACTGATCCAGGAGCTTACGTATCAAATCGAAGTAAGGCAAGCAATGAGGCCTTTCATCAATACCTCTTACCCACTTCAATTTCCTGGAGTACGACAGCACATAACCTCAGTCAGGAAACGCACTCATCAGTCCCAACGTCAGCCAGCATAGCCAGCAACAACTTATCATCTCATCTACCAACAAAAATTCTATACTCTGATTCGCCAAGTGCGAGGCCTCCCACGTCGACCCTGACCAGGGATGTCCCGGATAACTCCGACGAGCCCCTGGCGGCAGTCGGCGTGGGTTGCCCATATCCTCGGGCAAGTATCATATCTTCTTTATCAAATGAGCAGTCAAACGCCACTCTTTCTCCCGACTTTATAGAACGCAGTACACAGTCAAATTCAAGCGGTATCAGTTGCAGCGAACTAACCAGCGCATTTCAGTTAACGGACACACACCACAAGTCAAACTCTGATCCTCCAAGTGCACGGCTTCTTTCGTCGACCTTGACCAGAAATGTCCCCGTGCAGTTTGATGAACCCTTGGCGTCAGTTGGCATGGACAATCTGTACCCCGGGCAAGATATAGTTTGGAACCAGAATTAAGTCCCATAATCAGCAGCGAAAAACCCATCGATGCGGTGCAAAAGACAAGCACAACCATTGCGACACCACGGAACAACCATCATCTAAAGCTTCAACCGATTCGATACCAAGGGTATACGAAATGGAACAGATCTCTCCATCCTTAGTAATCCAGTGGAACATAAATGGCCTCCGTTCACACCTAAGTGAATTACAACTGCTAATCGCCAAATACCAGCCTGCAGTAATTTGCCTACAGAAACCAACACTAGTAGCGCTAGGTCAAGATCAAACCATATTGGGAAAAATTACGACCCATTACTCAGCCATTGTTCCACGCACGGTAGGCAAGGAGCTGGACTGGCTATCAAAAGAGGAACTCCCTTTCGACAAATCCACCTCCTCACGAATATCCAAGCAGTAGCAATCCAACTATATGAACCAATAAAAATCACAATTGTATCAGTCTATCTTCCACCCAAGGATAAAAACGCTGCTGGGAACCTCGGAGATCTTCTGAAAGAGCTCCCAAAGCCAAATCTAGTATTAGGAGACTTAAATGCTTATCACTCGGCATGGGGTAGCAGGATCACTAATTCAGCATCTGAACCCAAAAAGAGAGGAGACGCTATTTTGGAGCTAGTAGTCGAACACGACATGGTGATTCTCAACAACGGC
Source organism: Aedes japonicus (assembly GCA_034211315.2). NCBI lineage: Eukaryota > Metazoa > Arthropoda > Insecta > Diptera > Culicidae > Aedes > Aedes japonicus. The sequence continues at coordinate 18,295 of JASCZW010007408.1, forward strand.
TCTCACACGCGCATAGATCCCTCTACTGGGGCTTCACAGGCTCTCGATGTATCAATCTGTTCAACTACACATGCAGCAAAGTTCTGTTGGAAAATACTCTTAGATTACTCTGGCAGCGACCATATACCAATCTTGATCAGCATACCTGGAAATAGAAACGAATCGAAAAAGCGGCCTAAATGGATCTTCGAAAAAGCAAATTGGGAGCTCTATGAACAATGCACAAGCACAACAATACGCCCAGGGTCTGATCCAACAGTAGATGAATTCACTAACAGGATAATAGCTGCTGCAGAATACAGTATCCCGAAGACCACGGGGATCGTTGGACGGAAATCCGTGCCTTGGTGGAGTGAGCAGGTTAAGACAGCAATTAAAGCTAGACGGAAACGTTTACGAACTCTTCGTCGATTGGAACAGAATGATCCCCGAAAAGTTGTCGCACTGAAACAGTTTCAGGAAGCTCGAGCTATTTGCCGCAAAACAATAAATGAAGCAAAGCAAAAAGCTGGAGAACTTCGTTGAAAGTATCAACCCGGCCACCCCAACAAACCAAGTGTGGAACAACATTAACCGACTCCAAGGTAAGAGAAAAAGCAATTTAATCACATTGAATCTACCAACGGGACACACCAACGGCGGAGAAGCCATAGCAAATGCATTGGCTGATGAATTCCAGCACAAATCATCCAACGAAAATTACTCTGTAGAATTCAGGAAAAAACACAAAAATGTCAGTTGCACTTCCTATAGAAATCAACGCCCAAACCTGCATAAAAGCTACAATGGAGACCTCACCATTGATGAGCTCATGTGGGCACTTAATCGGAGAGGTGGTAGCACCATCGGTGTCGACAACATAAGCTACCAACTACTACAACGCCTTCCATTCTCTTCGAAAGTCGCCCTCTTAGAATTATTCAACAATGTGTGGGACAGTGGTATTTTCCCAGCGCAATGGAAAGTCGGCACGATAATTCCCATTCCAAAACAAGAAGCAGATCGTAGTAAAGCTGAAGGATATAGGCCGATAACACTTTTAAGCTGCCTAGGTAAACTATTCGAGAGAATGATTAACCGTAGGCTTATCACCGGATTGGAAACAACTAAAAAACTGGATTCAAGACAGCACGCGTTCCGTGCCGGAAAAGGCGTCGACTCCCACCTAGCCAAGTTAGAATCCCTCATCAGTCTAGGAAAAGATGAGCATGTAGAAATCGTATCTCTTGATATTTCAAAAGCCTACGACACTACATATAGACCCGCGATACTACGTACACTGTCGGAATGGCGAATTACTGGTCGAATGATGAACGTCATATCCAGTTTCCTCTGCGATCGATATTTCAAGTAGCAGCAAATGGGTCCTTATCTACCATGAGAAGAGCAGAAAATGGTGTTCCACAAGGCTCTATCCTTTCTGTGACACTCTTTCTCGTTGCCATGCAACCGATTTTCAACGCAGTTCCGGCTGGAACTGAGATTTTACTATACGCAGACGATGTGATAATGATAGCAAAAGGAAACAACCACTGCTTGGTTCGAACGAATTTGAGGAAAGCTGTAACAGCGGTTGTTGGGTGGGCAGCTGATGTGGGATTTGTAATAGCATCGTCAAAATCAAAATTATTACACGCTTGTCACGTCCATCATCGTAAACGTGGCCGAGCTATAAAAATCGACAAAATCCCTATTCCTCGAGTAAGAAGTCTTAAAATCCTTGGAATTGTACTCGATTCCAAATTTAACTTCTTAAAGCACTTCTAAAGTTGATGATGATGATGGTCCCGCCACTTACCCCTACAAAGGTTTGAGCTAGACGATTTATCTATTAGATAATTTATTTAAAGCAATTCAACCAGTTATGCAAAAAAAAACGAACTGATTTCATCTACAGATGTAAACTTCTTCCAAAACTGTTCATTTGCTTTACAGCGATATAATTGTGAAAAGCTATTGATGTCAACCACAAATGTTCGCAAGTATTCCCAGCGATCGGGAAATCCTATTACAATTCAAATCACAGAATCCCGTTTAAGGACATTATCAAAAGACAAGCCAATATCCGATCCTACCCGCTACAGAGCCAATGCAGTTCCAACACTAATGGAGCCACCAGCTTAGTTTTGGGCTGACCAAGGATATCCCCAACCAGGGAAATCAAGAAAATTTCCAAACCGAAAAAATCCTGGACCGGCCCTTGTCAAACTTTTACGTTCAACCACAACAGAATTGGCAAGGAATTCTCCGACAATCAGCCAGACAACCCACTACTATTTCATGGTATCTTCTCAAGCATAAGAGGCCAATTTTTTTTTTCATGAATTCAAAAAGAAGTCCTTTATACCTGTATACCGCGCGCGAGGCTCAAACAATTGTAGACTACTTTCTTTATTTTTTTTTTAACTACAACAACATGAAACAAATTTCCATCATCATCACCGTGACGAACAAAATAGTTTGTAGTGTTGATGAAAGTGAGAAAAAAAAAGTATGTAAAAAGAAAATAGCCAACTCATTATAATCCGTTTGTAAAAAAAACTTCGTCAAAATACAATCTTCATTTAAAAAAACAAAAAAAAAGTAACATAACCGTACAAGAAATAGTCCATACAAAATAATCCGTTTTATATCAGTAAAACATCGTCAGATACAATCTTCATAAATGATTTAAAAATTTTGCTTACTGTTTAGCAAACAGTTTTAACGTGTGAAATACATAGTCTTTTAAATTCTGAAAGTGTTGGCGCACGTTTAATGTGTCTTGGCATCGAATTGAAAACATTTATTCCTTTAAAATATAATGAGTTTGTGAAGCACATGTCAAAAAATTCGGTGTTCTTATTTCATACGCGTTTCTAGTGTTTTATCTATGAATATCACTTCCTCTTTCAATTCGATCACACAAATATCGAGGCAGCAAACCATTAACTACTTTAAAAATGAACACCATAGTCAAATATACAATTCTCTGCTTCACCGATAACCATTGCAACGCGTCTAACATTAAAGTCGAGGAAGTGAATCTGTTACATCTCAAAATCAAACGCATTATTTTATTCTGCAAACGCTGTAGCCTCAGTATTTGTGTTTGATTGGCCAAAAATAAAATGGAAGGGCAAAAGTCCAAATGAGGAGAGATGATTGATTTGTATAGCTGTATTTTACTGCAAGTAGTTAAATCGTTTTTCAATCGGCATAAAATTCCATACTTCTTGGCAATTTTCTTGATGACATTGTCAATGTGAGCGTTGAACTTTAGCTTGTCATCAATAATCACGCCAAGATATTTAATCTCCCGGACGCGATCAATTGCCTCATCATCAATCGTAACTGAGACATCCTCATTTACTCGATTCTGCGATATTACCATAAATTTAGTTTTGCTTATATTCAATTTCAATTGCTTACATTTCAACCATCTACTTAGAAAACGCAAATCTTCGTTCAAATGGGTAACGGCTTCATTTAAATCTTTAGCTGCAATGAACAACACAGTGTCATCTGCAAACAGATTAATGTCACAAAATCGTAAAACACGTCGCATGTCATTAATATACATAATAAACAAAAGGGGCCCTAATACACTTCCCTGGGGCACTCCAAGGTTATTCCCCACGGGACTAGAAACAGAATCATTAAAAACAGTCCGTTGAGTTCTGTCAGACAAATAGCTCTCAAACCATCTGTATGCAGTACTCGAAATTCCAAAGCGCTTTATTGTTTTCAACAACAAGGGCCTAGAAATTGTTTCAAAAGCGCGTTTCAGATCCAAAAAGATCCAGCAACAATCGTATCTCTACTCTCTAAGTTATTTTTCCATTTAGCTAATACTAAATTCAACGCGGTTTCACAAGAATGGCCTTCCCGGTAGCCAGATTGTTCCGGTATCAACAAAGAATTACTCTTTAAATATTCCAGCAACTGGCCTTTCACAACAAGTTCTAAAATTTTTTCTAATGTGTGCAGCATGTTGATAGGACGAAACTCTTCGGCTTTAATCGTTCCAGCAACCTTTTGAATCGGAACAACCAACGATTCTTTCCACACTTCAGGCACGTGCCCAGTTTGTAATGATTCATTAATAAGGTCCAGTAAAGTGTGACCAATGACATGAAAGCAATCTTGAATAACTCTAGCATTAACATTATCTACTCCAGCCGATTTTCCTAATGAAAAGCAAATATTTCTAAGTTCATCTATTGTGATCGGGTGAAAACCTTCAAATCTGCAATTACTATTAACTGGCTGCTTTATTTCATCAGGTTCATCAACCAATTCAATAGATTGATTGATCAATGAAACACTATTGACGAAATAATCATTAAACTTAGACGCAATTGCTTGTTCAGACTGTTCTATTGTGCCGTCAAAAGTTATGGATCGCGGTTTGCAATTGCTAGGTTTTAATAATGATTTCAAAATTTTCCATAACTCCTTGCTATTGTTTTGATGCTGATCAATTTTCCTCTGTATATATTCACAACGAGTTTTTTTAATGCATTGTGAATATTTATTCCGCGCGATTGTGTACTTATTCCAATGATTCTCACTATTAGATCTACAAAATTTTATGTACCATTTGTCCCTTTTGCGTTTAAGACGCAAAAGATCTAAATTGTACCAGCTGTTCGAGTTCTTCAAAGAAACAAATTTTTGTTCAACTAGTTGATTTGTACACGTTTTCAAAGTGTTTGTAAGAACAGCTGCAGACTCATCTAAATTATCGGTCGCGATTGGAAAATCCACGCTTCTTTCAACAAGGTTAGAAACAGCCTGTTTTGAATATTTCCTCCAGCACTTCAATTTTACAAAAACTTCGCTATTATTTAAGTTATTCTCAATTACGTTAATCACTACTGTCTCATGATCGGTTATTTTCAAATCAGTGTCGACAACTGAACAAACAGAATCAAGATTAGAATAAACATGATCAATTAAAGTTCTACTGTGCCTGGAAATTCGCGTATATTCATCAACAGTTTGTCTTAAATTGAAAAAATTAGCTAAATGCTTCAAATGGTTTGAACTATTATTATCACGCCAATTGATATTAAAATCACCAGTCAATACATTTAATTTACTCGAATCAAGAAATACCTCAAGCCAGTCCTCTAAAATTTCAACGAAACGCTGGTCACTGGAACTGGGTGAATGATACAAAACACCATAATTACCCATCATCATGCCACGTACAACTGTTATGCCTAAGAACCAGTTACCATCAACCATTTCGTTGTGGCGAAGATTGAATTGAACTGATTCTTTGACATAAATAGCAACACCGCCAGTGTGTCTAGAATGTGATAAACAAGCAGCAACATTATATCCCGGAATGCAATACTGATCAAAGGCTTCAATTTCAACAATGTGAGTTTCTGCTAATAAAACCAAAAGTGGACGTTTTTCTTCAACAATCTGACGTAATGCTACGTAGTTTGTTGACAATCCCGCAATATTAAAATACAAAAAATCAAATTGATTACCATTCTTCCTGGAACATGGTTGCTATTTATTGAAACGCAAGCTGCTTTTCTTTTGATCAAAAATTCTCTTATATACCAAACATTGAGAGCTAAATGCGGCATGGTTGACGTCCAAGTTCATTTTACGTTCTCTATTCATTTTCAAACAATTAACGCATTTTAAAACAGTTGACGTGCACTCCGATGTCTTGTGTTTTTGGCTACACCTAGAGCACGTATCACAGTTTTTGCAATCCATGCTCTTGTGTCCGAATTCTCCACATTTGAAGCATCTCAGCACATTAATGTCAGGATACACAAAGCACCGATCAAAATCTACATTTACCTCCTTTGCCTGTATCATACTATTGTAAGTACCCAAATCGACTTCAATTACCGCACTAAACTTGCTGTATATGAACCGTGGATTTTCGTACATTCTTACTACTTTTACATCTTTTATTTCGATGTTTTCATTTTGACTTTTCAAATAGTCAATGAAAACATCGGAGGATAATTGACGGCTCATGCCCACTACTTTCAATCTTGGCACGGACGTGGGAACAACAGCACTATAATTTTCACCCAGATTGCTTTCAATACCATTTTTCACATTCGATACATTAGCACCGATGGCACATTCAACAATAATGGCACCATCTTTTCCGTTCCTAAAATTGCTAATCTTGTGTGTTTTTGGATCTAAATTTGTTTTCAAAAAATTACGAGTTTCATCGCAAGCTTGTTTGGACTCTTTTGGTTTGATCACAATAACCGGACGAGCCTTACGATTGCTTGGTTTACTACTGTTCAATTTACTATTACTATTTTGTTTACTTTTTTTATTGACATTTTCCTTACTGCGTTTGACGACATCCGCAAAAGTTGCGTTGTCTTGAAATACATCATCGTTATCACTTATTTGTATCCTACGTTTTTTGCCAATTTGCATCGAATCGGATTCAGAGTGAACCGTCGCAGACCGCGCGCGGGCATCATTCATCAAAGCTAAATTTTTCTGCGCATTAATTTCAAAAAGTGAACTTGTTATTGCATTGAATTTCTCACATATTAATTTTTCAAGAGACCCACATACATTTTGTCTCAATTGTTCCATCCCGTTTTTCAACGCGTCGTCTATTTGGGCAGAAATTTGATCTCGCATGCCAGTGATCGAGTTCGAGAGTGTTTTCATCCCTTCCTCTATCCTCTTGGCGTCCGAGATCGCATCTTCCTGCCCGCCACAAAACGGGTCTGATAGACAATCCATACATTTGAAACCAAGATTTGCGTTCTCGGTCACAAGTTTCGCCGTACCCTTTGTAAGTGGTGTGCACTTGTAATGAAATACACGCGCACACTTTCCTACACAGGTTAACGGGAGATCAGCTGCAACCATTCCCTCATTACATGACGAACAACAAGCCATTGTCAAGCAATACACATTATCCGCCGTCGACGCTACCAAACAGCCAAACAGCCAACGACCTTACCGAAAATAAAAAACAAGGCAAAAAAAAAATATCACAGAGATGGTCTCCCGGGGTGAACGACCAAGCTAATTAAAAATTTATGAGGAACAAGCTGCTATAGCAACTTTCCTTTTACTTAGCCTGATTATGGAAACACTATGAATGCGCGTTAGAATATTTCACACTTTTCACACGTTAAATTATTATTTTTTATGCGCGAACCAAACACAAAACTACTCTGTTCGCCATTACAACGCTCATTCTCATGCATTAAGCAAAGTAGCCGAAAGAAAATGCATATTCTTCGGATACTGGGGCACCGACTCAAAAGAAGCAGCAGAGTTACACTTTTGAAAACAGGTTTTGCTCTGATAGTATCAAAATTATTTTTTGGTCTAGGCCTGACTAGCGCCAATTTAGAAGCAACGGAGCGGATCCTCGCTCCTGTTTACAATGAAGTCATCCGACAAGCAACTGGTGCATTTCCAACGAGCCCAATCATTTCAATCATGGCCGAATCAGGATGTCTTCCCTTCCACTTGGCACTAATTCAACGAGTTTGTCAACTAACCATCCGACTGCTGGAAAAAAACGAAGATGAAGCCGAGTTCCCATTACTACAAAGAGCAAGAGCCCTTCTTTCGGAAACCACTGGGTGGTGTCTCCCCGATGTCTGCAAAACATTACGTGCAACAGATAGAGCATGGCATGCATCACCTCCTAAAATTGACAACTATGTTAAGCGTAACATTAGAGCCGGGGCAAACAAAGCCATCGTTTTACCTAAATTCCAAGATTTCATCAGCAGTCGATACAAAACCCATGAAAAAATATTTACAGACGGCTCCAAGGACAACGAAAAAATAGGTGCGGGAGTAGTAACGGGTAACGGACATCTTAGCTTCCGCCTACCAGATGCCTGCAGTGTATTCTCGGCGGAAGCATTTGCTTTGAGAACTGCTGTTTCAAACGTAGAAAGAGGGTTAAAGTCATCATATTGACCGACTCCGCTAGTTGCATTGACGCCCTAGAAAAAGGTCAGTCTAAACATCCATGGATACAGTCCATTGAAAAAAATATAGAGGAAAAGGATGTCACATTTTGCTGGATTCCGGGTCACTCCGGAATAGCTGGCAACGATAAAGCTGACATGGCTGCTAAACAAGGAAGAAATCTAACACCGTTGGACATCCCTGTACCAGCTCAAGACGTCGTACGTACTATGAGAAGCAAAATTTGGCAGGCATGGGAAACGGAATGGCACCGTAGTCAAGCGCATCTCCGGCCAATCAAACCATCACCATTAAAGTATCCAGACCGGAAGTGTTCCTCCGAGCAACGAGTTTTGTCACGCCTACGCATAGGACACACGCGAATTACCCATGCGCATCTAATTAGCAATGACGCTCTACCTTTGTGTATCTGCTGTGGTGTACAGCTGACAGTGGATCATCTTTTGGTTGAATGTAGAGGATTAGAACAAACCAGGAAGTGTAGTGGTATCAGTGGATCTCTACCTGAAATATTGGCTTGTAACCCCGTAAAAGAAAAAGCAGTTATTCAGTTTTTAAGAGATTGTAATTTGTTCAACGAAATTTGACCATTAATGTAAACTCATAACTAGGCTAGCTTAAATTACTTTCTAATCTGACACGAATGCCACCAGCGTGGTAAAGTGTCTCTAATAAATAAATAAATAAATAATAATAACACAACTGTATATTGATTTATATGGATTTATTTCCATAAGCTGTTGCGCGCACTTTCTTATTCACTCCTTTCATCAATCTTTGCACGGTGTCCTTGTCAATTTTCTTCGAAGCGGTAAGGGAAGGTCCATTAATTATGTCACGCAATAAGGGGGGAGGGGGGGTTTGGGAAAACGTGACGATCCATACAAAAAAAATTGAAGGTCCATACAAAAAACGTGACAAGGGGGGGAGGGGGGGTTATAAAAAGTCATTTTTTGCGTGACGTAATTAATGGACGTTCCCTAAGCCACTTAGAACGAAACTCTTGGATCGTTGATACCTCTCCACCAAGCTTTTTGAGGTTTCGCTTGACCATTGACCAGTATGTTTCAATCGGGTGGAGCTGTGGACAATTTGGTGGATAACAATCGTTGAGAACGTAAATAACCTTATTTTGCTCATACCAAGTGATTGAATCTTTAGCGTAATGACAGCTGGCCAATCCTGGCCAGAACAAGGATTGAGTCGCATGTTTTCTGAGGAAAAGTAAGAGCCACTTTTTGAGGCGTTCTTACCTGTAAATCTCAGCGTTTACGGTACCTGGGATTATGAACATCTGAGATTTTAGGCCGCAGGAACATATTGCATGCCAGACCAGATATTCTTCAGGGAATTTAGTTTTATACTTCCGTTACAGATGTTCAGGGGCATCTTTCCGGCTAGGTGCAGTGTAAAATTTCGTTCCCAAGAGATATTAAACTTGTTTGAAGCAGTATGTTTTGTCATCCATGACAACAAAATGACATTTTGTGAGAAGTTGTTCATAAAGCTTTCAGGAGCATTACAATACCGATTTGTAGCTTTGCGTTAAGATCTGGGTATGTTTGAGCTTTGAATGATCTCAATCCAGCCTTAGACTTTACTTTTTGCACAAACCCGGTTGACAGTTCACTTTTTTCGCAACTGTCCGTGTTGACACCTTCGGGTTTGGCTGAAAAGCAGCAAAGACTCTTTTCTTCTGGTGCTTTGCCCATGCTCGCCACCACTTCCAGCTTTCCTTATAAAGTTGAATCACATCTTGATTGTGGTACGTTTAACGATTTTGCGATGATTCGATCAGTAGAATTGGGATTTTCCAAATATTTGTGCAAGATAGATTTCTTGCATGCTAGTTCAGATGGCGCCATCTTGATCACAGAATGCGCTTTTGTAAACATTGTGAGTGTGATTGACGTTTGTGTATGTATTGGTTATGTACATAGCAAGATTCATTCCATTTCGTAGTTATTTGACTAAGAAACAAGATAAATACTTTGTCCAGACAAAATACCTAAAAATGTCATGCAAAACATTACACGAATAACAAAACTTGTTATTTGAGATACCTGAGAATATTTTTAAGGTACTTTTTTGGTATTCTCTCACCTCAATTTGGCATTCGCATAACATTGTTGGAAAAATTTTATGGTATTATTCTCAGGTACTTTGCCTATACAGCGCTCATAATTACCAAGGCCAGTTATCAAATTATTCGTTCCTGATCGGGTGGCAAAGAGAGATGAAATTCCATGCCATGCTTTCATTAAGAAGAAGAGTACTAACAGTATACAATTTATCACTGGACGACGCTGGTTTTTGATTACGTCTTCCTTCGGATAGGAAGTAAAACCATTGGTCCTGGTCCATATGTTGGGTGTTCGACATGTAGGCTCCAGGTTGTCGCCCAGGCGTGGCAAACCATTTCAGGCAGAAAGTGTAACCGTTCACTGACTACGATAAGAGGTTGTCATTCTAAACTCAGTGGCTTAACTGCCTCTCTCAATTACGAGAGACCACTAGTTGTGCTTGGATTTTTGCCCGATTTATGAGACCTTTTCCGAGGGAACCTCTTAAATGGTCGTTGGTTATTAACGGCTGAAACTTCACTTTTGGGAACGCTAAATCCTTCGATTAGATAACAAGAAACCAATGATTACCGGAAAGGGATTCTCTGACTGAATTTATATTTACGCTATACATAATGAAGTGATAATAAGCAATCTGCGTCTGATGATGGCTGAAACAAAGTAAGCGGTTGGTGTTATCATTGCAGAAGTTGATAATGCATAACGCAAATATTGCAGTGTTGACGTAGGACTTAAACGGTGACCACATAAAATTACATCACGGAAAAAACGCTGTAGAAAATTACCGTTTGGGTATTTTCTCTTGAATTTTTTTTTTAAGTAGTTAAGAGTGTTTTTTTTTATTGTACACGCTTGTTAGTAGTTACTCAAAACTGAGTAGAAAACTACACAGTTTTGTTAAAAGTGGAACTACTCTAATTAAAGGTTGTCCACAGTTAAATTGCATCAATTTAAACTCATCCTCAATAACAAGTCTTCCAACCGATAGTCATGAAATATTCAGGGAATAAAATACAATGCATAATCTTGGTTTAGGTATTTTTATTTCACTGTATTTCTTCACCAAATCCGAAAGCCCGAACTTTCTTTTTAATTCCACGCATCAGATTTTGTACAAAGCTTGAACCGACATTTTTTTCCGCTTACAACTATGATTTCAACATTTCCTGTTCTGTAGTAACAACTATAGGATGCTAACGAAGTTCGTGCTTCATCATAGCCCAATATTTTTCAATTGGCAACTCTGGAAAGCTTGGGCGATTAAGATTCTTCGGCACGAAATTGACACCATTCGACTTGTACCACTCCAGAACAACCCTGGAGTAGTGACAAGAGGCTAGGTCCAGCCGAAAAAATTGTAGGAACGTTGTGTGTTTTGAGAAACGAAAGCAGTCGCTTTTCAAGCATTCATTCATGTGTACTTGACCATTTACTGTTGAAGTTGTCACGAAAGGCTTGCTCCATTTACCACGCGAAAAAATCCCCTGCCAAATCATGGATTTTTCGGGGAACTTTGAAACTTGCTATTTCCTGGAGAGACTCTGAAACATCGAACTTGTCTTTCGCAGTCACATACTGGTTGCCGGGAATTTGTTGAAAGTTCACTTTTTCGTGTGTTTCATCGTCCATGATGCAGCAGTGTGGTTTCGTCAACATTTGTGTGTTCAGCTTACGCGCACGTGTTTTAGCTATCCTACTCTGTTTTTCATTGCGGTTTGGAGCTTTCTAAACTTTGAATGAACGGAGCTCGGCTCGTTTCTTGGTTTTATGTACGAAACTTTGGGAGTGCAGCTTTTTCGCGACATCCCGAACGGAACAGTTGGGTTTGCGTTTAAATGCAGCAAACACTCGCTTGTGATCCTTCACACAGTACGGAACACTTTTTGCACCACTCACCTTCTTCCGATCGACTGTTAAACGTTCCCCGAAACGTTTTATGACACGAGACACTGTAGACTCGTGAATTTTCAACATCTTTCCGATGGCATGGTGCGAAAGAAGTGGGTTGTCGAGATGCGTATGCAAAATGTTCTCGCGCACTTGCTGTTTCCTTCGACTCAATTCTCGAAACAACGACACATTTTACACGCCAGGGTAAACAATAAACGCTTTGGGTCATTACACCCAAAATTTCGTTGAAATCAACCCAAAGGGCGAAATGTTACAGCTTATTGAAAGTGATGCAATTTAACTGACGACACCCTTTAGAGGAATTGAAGGGTTAATTATTTTTGATTAACTAGGTCACCTGTCAAGTTAGAGTAAACATTACTCAGCCACGCTTGTTTGTTTATTCTCAAAACTGAGTTGAAAATGACTCAGTGTTGTTAAAAGTGGAACCACTCTAAATAGAGTAGTTATAGGGTTACTCATTATCAAAAATTTCTAAGTATCTAATTTTAGCTGATTGAACAATCTGAATGAAAGCTTCTCATTTCCATTAAAACCCGATGCACTCCGACGGAGTGTTTTTAATTCTAAAATTACTATTTAAAAAAAACAAATTGATTCAGTTTGTTTAACGACGCAACCAGTTTGTTCACCGCAGCTCTTGAGCTGTGGTTCATCGTTTTGTGTAAAATACAATAAACAAAATTCATCACCATGCCGCAAATTTTATTGACTTTGTAAAGCATATCCATGGCATGGGATGAATTCGACACTTCGACGAAAAAAAACGTAAAACAACATACGGTCGTCCCATCGTGAAAACTTTTGATCGACTGAACCTTGGGCCACGTTTTTCGCTTTGGACAGTTTTATCATAATTGCTCTATTTTTATAGGTATAGCTCAGTTTTCTTATATCAAGTTACTCAGTTTTTGACGTTTAGCATGGCAAAACATAACTGAGTGAAAGTTACTCTATTTAGAGTAGATCTGAACGAGCGTGTAAAGTCATTGCTGGCAGTGTTTCGAAAATTGGGAAAAAATGGCGTCACCCGAAAAGTAACGCCTCGAATTGATTTTGCGCAAGCACCTGGAAAATCCTCCAATCTCTCATCGGGACATCGGAAAACAACTCGGATTCGATCAGTCAACGATGAGTCGTGTGATTAAATGGTACTACGAAACTTTGAGCATCGAACGGAAGGAGAAATGCGTTCAGAATGGATGTTCTATTACTAATAACTATTAGTGATCATGATCACAAGCGGGCCGTGAAAGAATTCAAGCGGAACCCCAATGTATATTTCGTGGAACATGTTTACATTCTTATTTCATTCAGTAAAAAGCATCGAATCAAGTGGAAGTGCGCAAACCCTTGATAAACTCCAAGAGTACAACTTGCAGACCCGCCATCTGTTTATTGATTTCAAGGCGGCGTACGATTCTGTGAAGAGTGTTATGGCAGATAACCCAAGTAACAAATTCAATTTTAAGGTACACTTGAAGAAGATTTCAAGACTCATTTGATAAAACCACGCATAAAACTAGATATTCTACATAACATCGATAAAACAGCCATAAAACCCTCATAAGTTCCAAAATGCCCATACTACAGGAGGTTCTCAAGACTATTTTCCAAGGTTCGCTTAAAACTTTATAGTTTTATTGGTACATACTTGTAATGACATTCAAGACATGCTTAAAACTATGATAAAACGACCAGAGGTTTTGATAGTTTTATGATTTTCCTCTTTAAGAACACTTCCAGTCCGTCACAAATATATTTCAAAGATTCCATTTTTGGATTTGTTTTGCTGAATGGAGACTTTGTTTGTTGAGTGGAAGCTATTAAAGAAAAAAAATCGATGTACAAATGATGTTTCTTTTTCAAAGTGGATACGTATGTAAATTAATTGTAAAATTGACCATAAATGCCTGAGTTTTTTGCCTGCAATTGACAAATTTTTCATGCGACGTTCACTTTATTGGTGTTTTATAACATAAAAGTTCGAAAATTTTAATGCGCCACGGAATTATTGCAAGCACATTGATTTATTTAAAAAATTAAAAAATTCTTGTAAAATCAACAATTAGGTGACAAGGCTGATAAATTGTTAAATTTTGAATAAATTGTGTCTACAGTCTATGTTAAGTTTCAAAATGTATTTTAAACACCAAAAATTGTTCGTAGCATTAGAAAACCGAGAGTTTTGTTGCATACATATGCAAATGGCTACCATTCCGAGGGAATCCAGAATAGCAACGCTCGCCATTTTTTCAATGGTTTTATCTGAAACTACCATAAAGCGTAAATAAAACTAATATTTCTTGCACAAGACTAACAAGATTTTTTGAGGATCGCAATAAGTTCATCTTTATTTTTTCTATTCTTGAAAAAGATGAGTTACACTTGAATAAAACTTGTTTGAATTGCTCAAGGTAAACAAGTCTTTCGTAAGATAGCCATAAAATCAGTGTGGAGAAGGCTCATTATAAACTATGAAAATATGAACGTCCAAATCAAAAGCGCCTATGCATAATTTTTGTTCTTAATCATAATACCAGCTTATAATTTGTTGTTTTTACTCAAATTCTAACATGAATATGCTACTGATGGTTTTGAGAAGAAGAACAGTTAATAATATTGCGCTGACGGCTGAAACATCAGTTGAGTGAAAAATGAATTTTCTCTTGATCTATACGCTATACCTAATGCTAAGTGTGGGAAGCCAACGTTGGGTATAGTTATATTCACCTACCGTTGGGTAGTTGAGTAGTTGAGTTGAGTTGAGTTGAATTTCACCCAAAAGTAAGGTATTTGTGTCCAACGATAGGTTAACATGATTATACCCAACGTTGGCGTCCCACACGTAACTTCTCCGCGGGGTACTTTTTTCATGAGAAAAATCGATTTTCGCTCAGATGATATACTAGTTTTTACTTGCAAGGAGTATAAATATTGTGTAGCCTGTTGGAAACTGAGATGCACGACTCTGAAGAATTCAACATTAACATTTTACTATCGTAGTGCACGTTAAACTTAACGTCAAAAGTACTGCGCTGTATTTCCACGGTGATACGCCATATAACGCACTACCTGAGACGTTAGGTTTAACTTGCACAACTGGCATAAAATCAATTATCACGAGTTATACATTTTTCCTTTCAACTGGCGATTTAATTTGATTCGTTACAAAATATAGCGCATAGGCCCTTCTGATAAGTTAGTCTCACTAGGCTGCCGTTTGACAGCTATTTATTTACGGTCGAGCAATACTGCTTTTCGTTGTTCTTCTATTTGTTGGCCCAATTTACGTCGTGTAAGTAATTTTTAAATTATTTTCATAGATAAGTCATTAATAAAAACTATTTCGTTTACTTTTAGCATGCCTTTCAAAATAGTCCAGACAATCGAAGCCGGGGAAATCTGCCTCAGTGTTGTACCCAGTAACTGGGAATTCAATGGAATCCTGCGATGGCCAAAAAAACATCTGGTGGGAAAATTGTCTCAGATCGAGACATCCAATCCGGACGATAAATGGGAGAAGATAAACTGTGTCAAGAAAAGAGTATTCAAGACACGTAAAGAAGCTGATGATGAGCTTGATCGGATGGAATCATGGCCTGATACCGAGGTGGAAAATATTCCGGCACTACCTCCGAAGAAGCGTGTTCGCCAGGAGCCCACTATGAAGCTATATGCTGCGAAAGATTTTAACAACCTTGTTGACATTGTTTCTAAGCGACCGGAAGAATTGCAGGTAGAAGTCAATGCTGAATCTAGTTATGTGGTGAGTAATTCATATAAGTCATTATATCTTTGTTAATTCCTTATATCGGTCGTAGATTACAGCTCCTGTGGCAGAGAATGTGCACGATCAACAACTGCTTTATGTGACGGAAAACGTTGATGCAGAGGTGACAGCAGAATCAGATGAATCCCAATTTATTGTCCTGTCGGACGGTGATCCAACTTTGAGTCATACCACCAATTTGGACACAATATGGGAAAATCAACGTACCATCATGGAAAATCAGTCCAAAATAATGCAGGCCTTAGCGAAGATCCAAACTAATCAGGAATACGCTATGACTCATTGCCAATTTCCTACGACGCATACTATTTTACCTACGCAGGAAGTTCAGCATGTATTGACCCCAGTTGATTCTGTGGACGAACTGAAAGCTTTGGAAAGATCTTTGGAGGATGGAAAACTTGAGCAACAATTTTTAAACGGAATGAGTTTTATTTGCGGCATTACTGGCAAAGCTCAAGGAACGGACTGCTGCTACAAGTTAATTGATTATTTTTTCACTCGGCAATTTCTTACACAATGCTCATGGACAGGAATGGTACGACTGACAGATGCAAATTCACAGCAAGATCCGTCCACCAGTGCCGACACTGGGGCGAAGGTACCATTGAAGTACTACAAACATATTCGTGCGCTGTTTTTGAATTTAATTATGCAAGCTGACAAGGATTTTTCGGAGCTTGCTTGTGAAAAATTCTTCAAAACGGTCCTCAAAAATAGTAAGCAGCGACTCTCCGCGAAGTTCCTGACGTCGAAACATAAGAACAGACCATCAAATATGAAGTACCACAAATCCGGAGCTGAGTCTGGAGCAGCAGATACTTCTTCAAGTGGTAAGTTAAACCGTATTTCAATGAGAATACCACAGAGTCACGAGAAGCCTCCGATGATGAATATTGAAGTGCACAATGTAAGACAATGTAAGACAAGTTTTAAATAAACGTTCTGACGTGTTTTATTTACATAACTGATTTAAAAATAATATTCGCAAAAAAAGAATAATTTCAACAAACTGTGTGCAGCAAAGGTATAAACACCATTCCTACGTTTTTTCTTGGTATTGGTAATCCTACCATCTTACATTTTATATTTTTCAGAGAGTATTGATTTTTTACGGCTTTTTCACATCGAGAATAGAAGATGCTTAAATGACTTGACTTTATAGGAGTTTCAAAGTAATCGCTGATATGCTTCAATGGACTACCCATAACAGAGATATTTTGATTTTCTTGAATGGCATGATCGAAACAAACTACCTGATTATTATTAGTAAGAAACCACCTATTGGCCATGTTGTTACATAATGAGTATGTTTTGAATTCAATTTTACCGAACTTATAATTAGAGTCAGATGTAGGAATCGGTTTTTTCAACATTGGAGTTGCATGTTCAAATTCAGTTGGATAGCAATTTTCTTCTAATTGGTTTAATTCACTTATTCGTTTTGCCACTTGAGCTAAAGGTTTATGTCCACTACGAATTAAATTTTTGATCTGGTATAGTTTACTCTCGAAAGGATAAGCACTAAAACTTGGAAGAGTACCAAAAAGCCTCACATCTTCTATTAGGTGACTGAGATTATGTACGTTACTTGTAATGTAATCTTCTCCATATATTTGAACAAATCGTTCAATGTAATGTTGAAGCAATGATTCTGCTAGGTCAATAAGATGAGAATAAGAATCAGATGTGCAAATAGTTATGGCACAAAAAAAGATCAAAAAATGTTCGTATATATCTTCTGATAGAAAAGGTTTCAAAACAACTATCTATATAATAAAAATGAGTTTGGGTTTCCTTTGTCACGATTTAACTCGCGAGCGGAAGGACCGATCGGCGTGAAATTTTGTATGCACGGGTTTTGAGGCCGGAGAAGGTTTTTAGGATAGTGAGAGACCCCTCCCTTCTCTGAAAGGGGGGCCTGATACAAATGGAACACATTTTTCTGCATAACTCGAGAACTGATCAAGCAAAAGAACCCAAATTTAGCATGCGGAAGTTTTTGGAGACAAAAAATGTTTCTATGGTAGTTTGAGACCCCTCCCCTCTCTCAAAAGGGAGGCTCCCATACAAATGAAACAGAAGTTTCTGCATATATCAAGAATTAATCAAGCAAATGGAACCAAATTTGGCATGTGGGGTTTTCTGGTGGCGAAAAATGTTTCTATGGTAGTTTGAGACCCCTCCCCTCTCCTAGAAGGGGTGCTGTCATACAAATGAAACTGAAATTTCTTCATAACTCTAGATCTAATAAAGCAAATTGAACCAAATTTGGATTGTGGGGATTGTAAAGGCAATAAATGTTTCTACGGTAGTTCGAGACCCCTCCTCTCTCTCTCTCTCTCTGGTAGGGAGGGCGGGGCTCTCATACTAATGAAACACAAATTTCTGCATAACTCGAGAACTAATCAAGCATATGGAACCAAATTTGGCATGTGGAGGTTTTTGGAGGCACAAAATGTTTCTATGGAAGTTTGTGACTCCTCCGCCATCTGAAAGGGGAGGGAGGGGGGCTTCTATACAAAACAACACAAATTTCTGCCCAACTCGAGAACTAACCAAGTAAATGGAATCAAATTTGGCATATGGAGGTTTTCTTGAAGGCAAAAAATTACTTATTGTGGTTTGAGACTCCTCCCCTTACTGAAAGAGGGGCTCCCATACAAATGAAATACAATATTCTGTATAACTCGAGAACTAATCAAGCAAATGGAACCAAATTCGGCATGTGGAGGTTTTTGAAGGAGAAAAATGTTTCTTTGATGATTTGAGACCCCTCCCCTTTCTGAAATGGGGGAGATCCCATACAAGTAAAATGCAAATAATTGCATAACTCGAGAACTAATCAAGAAAATGGAACAAAATTTGGCATATGAAGGTTTTTGATGGAAAAAACTGTTTCTAAGACTTTTCCGCCTTCTAAAGAGAAGGGGGGGGGGGCTCTCAAACAAATGAAACAGAACTTTCTGCATAACTCGAGAACTAATAAAGCATATGGAATAAAATTTAACTGGATTTTTTTAAGAGACATATTCATATGGTTGTTAAGACCCTTCTGCTCTCTGAATGGGGAGAAGGGGCTCCTTTAGAAATGAAACGCAAATTTCTGATTAACTCGAGTACTAATTAAGTAAATGGAACTAAATTTGACAGATGAAGGTTTTTGAAGAAGAGAAATGTTTCTATGGTGGTTTGAGACCCCTCTGTCCCTCTGAAAGGGGGGGCTCCCATACGACGCAAATTTCTGTATAATTTAGAACTATTCAAGTAGATGAAACCACATTTGGCATGTGGGGGTTATTGGACGCAGGAATTTTTATATATGTTAAAATGAATTTCTGTCTGACTGTCTGTCTGACCGATCGGAGTGAAAACATGTATACAGGGATTTTTGGGGCTGGGGAAGGTTCTTATGATAGTTTGAGACCGCTTCCCTCTTTTGGAAGGGGGACGGGCTCCCATACAAATGAAACACAAATTTCTGCATAACTTGAGAACTAATCTAGCAAATGTAACCAAAATTGGGATGCAGTGTTTTTTGAATGCAAGAAATGTTTCTATGGTGAATTCAAACACAAATTTCGTTCAAACCTGAGAATTATCTAGGTAACTAAGCCACAAACTGTGTATTGTCTGGGTAAGAAAGATGTTCTGTTAGAAGTTTGAACCCTTTCTTGGTTAAAAACAAACTCATTCAAAAAAAAACGTCTGGTCTATGTAATGTTCATTCCTTTAGTTGCAGGCGTAGCAACGCTCGCACCGGGATCAGCTAGTCTATATAATAAAAATGAGTTGGGGTTTCCTTTGTCACGATTTAACTCGCGAGCGGAAGAACCGTTTGGCATGAAAATTTGTACGCAGGAGTTTTTGAGGCCGGGGAACGTTTGTAAGATAGTAAGAGACCCCTCCCTCCTCTGAAAGGGGGGGCTCCCATACAAATGAAACACATTTTTCTGCATAACTCGAGAACTGAACAAGTAAAGGAACCCAAATTTAGCATGCGGAAGTTTTTGGAGGCAAACAATGTTTCTATGGTAGTTTGAGGTCCCTCCCCTCTCTAAAAGGGAGGCTCCCATACAAATAAAATAGAAGTTTCTGCATATATCATGAACTAATCAAGCAAATGGAACCAAATTTAGCATGTGGGGTTTTCTGGTGGAGAAAAATGTTTGGATGGTAGTTTGAGACCCCTCCCTCTCCTAGAAGGGGTGCTGTCATACAAAAGAAACTGAAATTTCTTCATAACTCTAGATCTAATAAAGCAAATGGAACCAAATTTGGCTTGCGGGGATATGAAAGGCAATAAATGTTTCTACGGTAGTTCGAGACCCCTCCTCCCTCTGTGGTAGGGTAGGGGGGGGCCCATACAAATGAAACACAAGTTTCTGCATAACTCTAGAACTAATCAAGTAAATGGAATCAAATTTGACAGGTAGAGGTTTTTGAAGGCAAGAAATGTTTCTAAAGTAACTCAAGACCCCTCCGTCCTCTGTAAGAGGGGGGCTCTCATACTAATGAAACACAAATTTGTGCATAACTCGAGAACTAATCAAGCAAATGAAACCAAATTTGGCATGTTGAGGTTTTTGGAGGCAAAAAATGTTTCTATGGCACTTCACCACCCCTCCCCACTTCAAATGGGGGGCAATCCCATACAAATAAATCGCAAATTTTCTGCATATCTCGAGAACTAATCAAGTGAATGAAACCTTTTTAGCATATGGAGGTTTTTGGAGGCTATATTTCTATATACATAAAAATGAATTTCTGTCTGTCTATCTGTCTGTTAGACCCTTATAGACTCGAGAAGTTCTGAACCAACCAACGTGAAAATTTATATGAAGGGGTTTTTGGGGCTGGGGAAGGTTCTTATGATTGTTTGAGACCCCTACTTTCTCAGGAAGGGGCGCTCTCATACAAATGAGACACACATTTCTTCATAACCCGAGAACAATGATTGTATGGTGGTTTGAGAAACCACCCCCCTCTGGAAGGGAGGGCTCCCATACAACAGCTTACATAAACACAAAACGTGTGTTTCTTGGATAAGAAGCATGTTTTGATAGAAGTTTGAACTCCTGCTTAGTCAAGAAAAAAAAACTCATTTCGAAAAAAACCATAAACGTGCCAGTTCTATTGCATTTTCCTTCATTTAGTTGCAAGCGTAGCAGCGCTCGCACCGGGTTCAGCTAGTCTATATAATAAAAATGAGTTGGGGTTTCCTTTGTCACGATTTAACTCGCGAGCGGAAGGACCGATCGGCGTGAATTTTTGTATGCAGAGATTTTTGGGGCCGGAGAATAATCTTATGGTGGTTTGAGACCCCTCCCTTCACTGGAAAGGGGGGCTCCCATACAAATGAAACACAAATTTCTACACAACTCGAGAACTAATCAAGCAAAAGATACCAAATTTAGCATGTGTGAGTTTATGAAGGCAAAACAGGTTTTATGGTAGCTTGAGAACCCTCCCCGTCGTAAAAAGGGGGGCTCCCATACAAATAAAACACAATATTCTGCATAACTCGGGAACTAATCAAGCAAAGGGAACGAAATTTAGCATGTGGTGGTTTTTTAAGACAAAAAATGTTTCCATGTTGGTTTGAGACCACTTCTCATCCTAAAAGGGGGGGGGGGGGGAGGGCTCCGATACAAATGAAATACACTATTCTGCATGACTCGAGAATTAATCAAGCAAATGGAACGAAATTTAGTATGTGGTGGTTTTTGAAGACGAAAAATTGTTCTATGTTGATTTGAGACCCCTCCCCTTTCTGAAAGGGGAGGAGCCTATTCAATTGAAACGCAAGTCCTTGCATAACTCGAGAACTAATAAGAGAAATGGAACCAAATTTCGCATGTGGAAGTTTTTGAAGGAGGGAAATGTTTCTATGGTGATTTGAGACTCTTCCGCCATATGAGGAGGAAGGGGGAGGGGTGCTCTCAACAAATGGAACCCAAATTTCTGCATAACTCGAGAAATAATCAAGCAAATGGAACCAAATTTGGAATGGACGAGTTTTTTAAGGCATGAAATGTTTTTATGGTGGTTCAAAGCCCCTCCTCCCTCTAAAAAGGGGAGCTCTCATACAAATGAAACAAATTTCAACCAAACATGAGAACTATAGCTACTGCTTTGCAAATTTGTATTCAGTTGTTTTTGGGTCCGGGAAAGCATCTTATGATAGTTCGAGAGCCCTCCCGCTTCTAGAAAAGGCGGGATCCCATACAAATGAAAAACAAATTCCTGCATAACTCGAGAACTAATCAAGCAAATGGAACCAAAATTTGGCATGTGGAAGACTCTCTCTCACTCTGAAAAAGGGGCTACCATACATACGAAACACAAATTTAAAACAAACATAAGAACTATCCCTACCTCATGCAAATTTGTATGCAGGGGTTTTTGGGTCCGGAAAGGATCTTATTATAGTTCGACACCCTCCCGCCTTTAGAAAGGGGGCTCCCATACAAATGAAACACTATTTTCTGCATAACTCAAGAACTAATCAAACAAATGGAACCAAATATGGCATGTGGGGGTTATTGAAACCGGATTTCTATTTATATTAAAATGGATTTCTGTCTGACTGTCAGTCTGACCGATAGGAGTGAAAATATGTATGCAGGTATTTTTGGGGCTGCGGAAGGTTCTTATGATTGTTTGAGACCGCTTCCCCCTTCCGGCTTGCATACAAATGAAACACAAATTTCTGCATAGCTTGAGAACTAATCAAGCAAATGGAATCAAAAATGGTATGCGGGGTTTTTTGAATGCAAGAAATGTTTCTATGGTGAATTCAAACACAAATTTCAACCAATCCTGACAATTATCCAGGTAACTAAGCCACAAATTGTGTATTGTCTGGGTAAGAAAAATGTTCTGATAGAAGTTTGAACTCCTTATTACTCAAAAAAAACTCATTAAAAAAAGCGTCAGTTCTATGTAATGTTCATTCATTTAGTTGCAGGCGTAGCAACGCTCGCACCGGGATCAGCTAGTCTATATAATAAAAATGAGTTGGGGTTTCCTTTGTCACGATTTAACTCGCGAGCGGAAGGACCGATCGGGATGAAATTTTGTATGCAGAGATTTTTGGGGCCGGAAAATAATCTTATGATGGTTTGAGACCCCTCCCTTCACTGGAAAGGGGGGCTCCAATACAAATGAAACACAAATTTCTACACAACTCGAGAACTAATCAAGTAAAAGAAACCAAATTTAGCATGTGTGAGTTTTTGAAAGCAAAGAAGGTTTTTATGGTAGCTTGAGACCCCTCCCCTCTCTAGAAAGGGAGGCTCCCATACAAATGAAACAGAAGTTTCTGCATATATCAAGAACTAATCAAGCAAATGGAACCAAATTTGGCATGTGGGGTTTTCTGGTGGCGAAAAATGTTTCTATGGTAGTTTGAGACCCCTCCCCTCTTCTAGAAGGGGTGCTGTCATACAAATGAAACTGAAATTTCTTCATAACTCTAGATCTAATAAAGCAAATGGAACCAAATTTGGCTTGCGGGGATTTTAAAGGCAATAAATGTTTCTACGGTAGTTCGGAACCCCTCCTTCCTCTCTGATAGAGGGGGGGGGGGAGCTCCCATACAAATGAAACACATGTTTCTGTATAACTCTAGAACTAATCAAGTAAATGGAACCAAATTTGACAGGTAGAGGTTTTAGAAGGCAAGAAATGTTTCTAAAGTACCTCGAAACCCCTCCGCCCTCTGTAAGAGGGGGGCTCTCATACTAATGAAACACAAATTTGTGCATAACTCGACAACTAATCAAGCATATGGAACCAAATTTGGAATGTGGAGGTTTTTGAAGGAGAGAAATGTTTCTATGGAAGTTTGAGACTCCTTCGTCATCTGGAAGGGGGTTTCCATACAAAAACAACACAAA
Organism: Aedes japonicus; assembly: GCA_034211315.2. Classification (NCBI taxonomy): domain Eukaryota; kingdom Metazoa; phylum Arthropoda; class Insecta; order Diptera; family Culicidae; genus Aedes; species Aedes japonicus. Next base: position 41,934 of record JASCZW010007408.1, read on the forward strand.
TTTCTGCCTAACTCGAGAACTTACCAAGTAAATATCACCAAATTTAACATATGGAGGTTTTCGAAGGAAATAAATGTTTCCAAGGTGGTTTGAAACCCCTCGGCCTTCTGGAAGGGGAAACTCCCAAAAAAAATGAAACATAATTTTTAACATAACTCGAGAGCCAATGAAGCAAATGAAACCAAATTTGGCATGTTGAGGTTTTTGGAGGCAAGAATTGTTTTTATGGCACTTCATCACCCCTCCCCACTTTAAATGGGGGGGGGAGGCTCCCATACAAATAAAAAGCAAATTTCTGCGTAACTCGAGAGAAAATCAAGTAAATGAAACCTTTTTAGCATATGGGGGTTTTTCAAGGCTAGATTTCTATATACATAAAAATTAATTTCTGTCTGTCTGTCTGTCTGTCAGACCCTTATAGACTCGAGAAGTTCTGAACCGTCCAACGTGAAAATTTATATGAAGGGGTTTTTGGGGCTGGGGCAGGTTCTCATGATTGTTTGAGACCCCTACTCTCTCAGAAGGGGGGCTCTGATACATATGAGACACAAATTTCTTCATAGCTCGAGAACTAATCAAGCAAATCGAATCAAATTTGGCATGTGGGGGGTTTTGAAGGCAAGAATGTTTCTATGGTGGTTAAAGACCCCTCCCCTTTTTGAACCCCCCACAAATGAAACTCAAATTTTTATTATAATCGATGAGCCCAGTGCGATGGTTCGAGAACTAATCAAGCAAATGGAACCAAATTTGGAATGTGGGGGATTTGTAGGCAATGATTGTATGGTGGTTTGAGAAACCACCCCCCTCTGGAAGGGAGGCCTCCCATACAAATGAAACCAAATTTCTACCAAAAATGAGAATTATCCAGGTTACTTAAACACAAAACGTGTATTTCTCGGATAAGAAGCATGTTCTGATAGAAGTTTGAACCCCTGCTTATTCAAGAAAAAAAACTCATTTCGAAAAAACAACCATAAACGTGCAAGATATATTAAATTTTCCTTCATTTAGTTGCAAGCGTAGCAGCGCACGCACCGGGTTCAGCTAGTGCATATATAAAACAAAAAACTACGAAATTCCGTACCCTTCCAATGACTTAAGCAGTCAAGACCTCTAACATTCCTATGTATTTCTGTCGGTAGTTTCAGTTGACTCAAGTATTTTGTGATATCTGAAGCATTCTGGGCTGACCATTTGGTTCTGTAATTTCCGAATTTGCCATCTCTCCATCCGATAAGGCATTTCTTCATGATCCCTAAATCAATCAGATGAAGTGAATCGCCTATAGGAAAATCAGCTATCATATCAATTGGTAGACGAAGCAATGGTGTGTCCACTTTATGGTGTGATCCATACGATTTGGTTCGAAATTCAGCATCCGTTCTTCTTCTACTGTTGGATAACGGGAAATAATTACAGTGGGACAAATAAGAATACTCCCCAGATGTTGTGCACTTTTGGCAACCATTTTGTGCGTTGAAATATGCTACGCCTGTAATGACGATGGCCATCAGTATCATGAAATTTAATGTATATTATATATTTACCTTTAATAAACGCCCTAGCAGGTGAGTCACATATAAAGCACCGTAGTTTAATAGATATTTTGTGGTCATTGATAATAATGCCATTATTCAAAACATCCTTCATTTCATCCACAAACTGGCCCAAGAAAGCGTTCAAATCAGTTGGCTTACTTTTCCCACAATAAATACCTATTACCATTGGCTTAATGTGAGGCATTTCATGGATATTAAAAAGAATTGGCCAGAACTCATCCTTGGAACTTCTATAAACTGGTAAACCATCCAAGTTGATGTTTATAGCTATTGTCCTTGATTTATTTGTGTTTGCAAAAGATTTTCAAGACACTTTTGTATACCATGGTGCCAATACTGACCATCTCCAACTGCTTGAATCGAAACAGTCTTTGGAGTTTGTAGAACAGTTCTAGGGTCTTTTGGCAAAACTTTTGGTAAGCGATCGTTGATGATTTGTATAAGATCCCTTAAAGCATTTTGCTTGATATTGTGTGATATTGACCAACTCCTGAGCGATGATAATAATGCTTCATCCTTGCTGTCCTTATCCTCCTCTTCATAATCGTCCTCCAAATATGGAGCCTCAGGCTGCCATGCCTCGTCTATGGAATATGGCCACTCATCATAGGGGGTATTTGGATGCCTTGGTATGTTGTCATTTCGTTCCGTCGTTACATTGTCCGGGATTTCCGAGAAAATGTTGTTTGCTTGTGATTCGTCCTTGTGGCAATAAGTATCGCTTGTTCGGTCATCTTCGTCTTGTTGCGGTTTCGTTGGTGGCTGAGATGAAGGAGTATTCAATATATTGGATAGGTTTTTATTCAATTTACGCTTGAAGTATCCACTAGTTTTTAATTTCTTCCACCTGTGGGCGTCCATTGTGACAGTTTGTTTATTTTTCACATAATGTTCTTTCTCAAGAGTATGTGCTCTTATTTTAAATCATTTGGTTCTAAGAGCGTTTTATGGCAGCATTTCCAAGATACATTCATCTTAATGAAGAATGTCATAAAACTTTTTCAAAACTATTATCAGGTTTTATGGAAGTTGTGAAACGATGTCTTGAGAGGGGCATCAAGTATCTTATAAAATTACTAATAAGGTGAATTACACTTATAAATGAAGTAGTTTTATGGAGGTTTCTTCAAGTGTTCTTTAATCACTCTTAAGAACTGTTTATCAATTGAAACCACCTTAGCTTGGAAAATACCCTTATAAAACCAAATGAACTTCATAATGCTTTGATAAAACTACCATAAAACATGAATAAAACCAATTTGCATTTGAATTGTTACTTGGGAATGATCGAGCATGATTTCCCGGCGAAACTGATTAGACTGGTTTGTGCTACGCTGGATGGATCGAAGGCAAGTGTACGCGTGATATTTCGACATCTTTCGTAACCTTATATGGATTGAATCGGGAAGATCCACTTTGTAGACGAATTTGTTGCTCCTAGATTTTGCGGACGATATGGATTTCATCGGAATTGATCGTCGAACCGTGGAAGAGGCCTTTCGTGGGTTAAACATTAGACACATCATTTTCAAATCAGCGATGATAGAACACGTTGTTCTAAAAACTATGTGAATAATTCTTTGCTTGCTATCTTTTGTCATGCTTCTCATTTTTGTAATGAATCTAATCAAATAAACAAACATACAATTGCTTTTGATCCATTGGATTACCAAATCTAATTCATATTCTTCAGAAATGTTCTTGCAAATAATGTCTTCAAGTGCTGTTTTTTTCAGCACATTTTGTATATGTCAGCAATGTTATGGACATTACATTGGTCTTGGTTGAACTAATTGCAACGAACTATCGCAAACTCCTAGAACATCTTATATGTAGGGAAATATATTAAAATCCCTTCGTATAGCTTCGTTGAGTCTGCTTGGGTATGCTGCGTTGCTAAGGACATTAGCACAGTCATGGTTGAGAAGAAGGGGAATGGATTAGAGGGGGGCTTATGTATCCTAAATTTAGGACTACAATTTTCCTTGATTTTATTGAAACTTAAATCTGTTTGAGGCATCATTGAGATATAGCGTTTTCAAAATGAAAACTCCGTCTTGTACCATTACAGGGTGTCTAACACTAGGTGTCACTAAAACACAACTGGTTAACAGCAAAACAAATCAACCAAATCATAGCATTTATTCTTCATTTGAGAGATACATGCTAAAGAAATAAACCATATTAATTCAATTCGAATCTCTCGCCCTTTGCCTTGATAACTTTGCACAAACGCTTTGTAAACTCATCGCAGCTGCCATGCACGATTTTTTGAGGAATTTGGTCCCAAATATTAACCAAATGTTTCTTAAATCGATCTAAAGTAAGCCCTTTCGTAGGGCCTTTGTGCTGAAGCATAGAACCCCAAACAAAGTAGTCAAGTGGGTTAAGATCCCGTGAAAATGCAGGTCATTCTTCATTTGTGATGAAATCGGGCAAATTTTACGAGCACCACACATGTGTCTTCTTTGCCTTGTGAGCTGGAGCTGAGTCCTGTTGGAAACAATATGGTGTTGCCTATTCAGTGTTGATTTTTACGTCAGGTTCTATGAAAAGAAGAGCAAGTTTTCTTTTTCGTGAAACGGCGCCCCATGCCATGATATTCGATACATTCTGATAATGTTCTGCAGCTAGTTTATCGCTTGGAATATTGCAAAGACTTTTGATTATGACTGTCCTGAAGGAGGAAAGTTTTTCATTAGAAAATAAAATCTCGCAGTCATCATTCCGAACCAAAAGATTTCTGCTTCTTTGGACCCATGCTTGCTTTTGACGCTCCGTCAACCCGTGAACCCATTGGTTCTTGTATGGCTTGTATTCCTGATCATGTCTAAGGAGCCTGTTCATTGGAGCAGGGGACATTTGAAATTGTTTGCTCAATTTACGGCCAGATACGGCCGGATTACGTCTTATTCGCTCCCTCACACATTTGATCTTTTTCTTTGTTCGGCAGTTCGTCTGGCACCTCCTTTGTGTTGAATATGGACATTTTCAGTTTTCTTGAACCGTTTCAAGGTACGAAAAACAAAACGCTTACTCACTCCGAACTGACTAAGGCTATTGAATATCTTACTCGGTCTAAGCTTTTGCAAATGTAATTTTCAAAATTGCTCCATTTCTGGCTTCCATGCTGATATACACACTTAGATATTATGAATTTTACACGAGACCTAATTCTTGTTTGTAAATAGTCCGGGAACGTAAAGAAAGATTTCGTGTAAAATTATGTTTTCTGAAACTGACACATACGCAATTCGACAAAATATGTGTTCGGTTGAATTTATTTTTTCATCTCTTTCAACACATTCTTATGCGCTAAAGGACGCTTGCATGTGTCGGTCTCAGGGACAGAAATTTAGACGAGATTTTGGCAGTGTGAATATAAACAAACGGAACCGCTTATTTATCTTCACGGGTATAATCTATTCCTCTGTTAAAATTACCCAGCTGAAATATACCAAGACTGAAAAAAGGTGACACCTATTTGTCGTAACGGTTCGTAGCCATTTTTTTTTTCACCACCTTATATCTACTACACTATTGTGAGACACACTGTAAGGGTTAAACGGGAAACAGAGAGAATTGGTTTCACAATTAATACCAGCAATGCAAAGTACGAGATCGCTGGTAGCCCACGTGGGGACAATAATGGTGATGTGGGTAGCGAAGTTGTGACAAATTTGAAGCAGTTGAGGTTTTTGTGTATCTTGGGACTCTAGTGACGTGCGATAAAGAAAGGTCAAAAGGCGTCTTGCCGATGCGAATAGATCTTTTTGCGGTCTAAGGAACCAGCTGAAATCCCGTAGTTTGCAGACGAAGACAAAATTTGCGTTGTATAAGACTTTAATCCTGCCGGTCGCTTTGTACGGCCGCCACGAAACCTAGACGCTAAAGGAAGTCGGCAGGAAAGCATTCGGGGTGTTTAAACGAATGTCCTGGAATGTCCCTTCCAGGTATAAATTTATTTTTGCTGATAAGTTTGCTCGGAAACTAATGGTTTGACAAGGAATCTGCAGTTTTGGCCTTAAAACCAAGGTTCTCATCATATCTCACACAATGACGTCGAAGAGTTACAATATAGAGTGTCTGAAAAGCGGATTTTACCCTTCATTCGGCAACAAAAGACCAACGTTATTTTTGAGCCGGATCTAGCCAGCTGCCACTACTCTAAAGAGGTACTAGAATAGTATGCTGCAAACAATGTTAATTTCGTCGCCAAAGAGATTAAGCCTCCGAATTGCCCGAGTTCAGACCGATCGAAAAATATTGGGCAATTGTCAAGCGAAAACATCGGTAAAGAAGTGACAAATGCACAACAAATGCCTTTAAAGTGGAATAAGTTCGCCGGTACTGTGTCACCATAGACTGTGTAGATCATCGTGTAGGCATCGATCACAAGTAAAGGGCGACAGTTTGTTTGAAACGGTAAAATATAATTATTTATTTATCATACATCTGAATAAATACTCTGTTGTTTAATTCATGAGTTATGATCACTTGAATGCGTCCAAATTTACTTTGAACCGGGCTTTAAATGTGTTGGTACAATATTTGGGATCAAATTATTCATCTAGTGATAGAAAATTTGAATTCGGACATGCTTTAAAATTTGAGACAGCATTTGACATTTGGCCAAAATATGACTTATTAAGGAGTTAATTCAATGATTTCAAAACTGTTAGAAAAATCCAGTAAAAATATTCCTAAGTCAGCAATTTTTTAATTTTTTAAACAATATTTTAAAACTTATTCTGTCAACACACAAAAAACCTTCACTCCAAACAAGATTCCATTCATCTGTAACTTTCAATTCCCCCTTCTTCAAACAAATGGGAAAAAAAAAACGACAAAGAAGTGAAGTTTTAAGTCGCTCATAGTCACCCATCACAGTGCAACAAAGCCATTCATTCCACTTCTGTTCATGTCATGTCCCGGTAGAGGAAGGAAACCCCAAGCCTTATTTGTTCCCCCAGTCCCCCGCCCAGCCGGCGACGGAGGGGGCTTAACTGGATTTTTTTTTGTATCCCATTGAATGCTTCTGCCAGTGGCCGGTTGGTGCAATTGTTCGAGAGGGAAAATTGTATCGCTGCAGCAAAGAAAAATGCCGCACAATAGTTGTGGTCAACCGCGATGTATTGTTCGGCGTGTAGTTTGAAAATTGTTGTTTTGAGACGACGACGACGACGACGACGACGACGACGACGAAGATGAGAATTTTCCCATCAGTTTTGTCGAGCTGGCTGTGGGAAAGACGCTTGATTAGAGATGCAAAGGAAGAGTTCGTTTAATAATGAAAATAGTTTGTAGGTTATGTAAGTAACTTGCGGGGTTTCGGTGGAAGCTATGGTGTGTCGTATCGTCACTGAAAGTAGGGAAATTGGCTTCTTTTTACTGTCTCGTTTTACTGCCCGGAAAGTTTGGACATAATTGAATAAATTGAGTTTGCAGGCATCGTTTGTGTCCGGTCAGGTCAGTTCGGATGATGGACGATGGAGACGGAAATTTTCCTGCCAGTGAATGTAACTTCATTATCGTCAATTAACAAGCGCACGACGAGATAATAGACGCATGTTGCTCGAATGAAATCTACCGAGAGAGGTTGAGCTCAAAACTATAACGAAGTGGGACCAGTGGGTCAACAATCAATTTGAATCAATACTATCAGGTTTCACTAACCAGTCTTAAATTTTCTCTCTTTTCAGATGATTAAAATGATGGTCACAGTTGTGATCGTGTTCACCATCTGCTGGTTGCCGTTCAACCTTCTTATGGTAAGTTTCACCAACGAACCCCTTCATCTGATTGCCAAGCTGCAAAATCTTAACATTCCAATCCTCCGCCATTGACAGATAGTGGACGTGGACACCAACTGGGATCTGCTGCCGTACGTGTGGTTTGCGTTCCACTGGTTGGCCATGTCGCACAGTTGCTACAATCCGATCATCTACTGCTACGCTGAATGCCGCTTCCGGTCCGGGTTCATCCTGGTCCTGCACGGAGTTCCCGGTCTTCAGCAGTTGTGCTGCTGCATCCGGCACAAGCCGAGCCAACTGGCACGTAATGTCGGTTCCAGCGTGGCCCTCGCCGGTGAGATGAATGGAATTTACCGTGACAGTGCACTAACGAGAAAAGCTAGAGTGCGAGTTAGGTGCCACCCAGATTAAAACAACCAATTCAGTGTCTTGTGTCGCTTGGGACACTGTTCCGTCCCTTTTACCTTTAAATGTGCGCTTCCGTTCGTTAAGCTTCTGTTTGCATTATTGATGATTTGCTATTTCCATCATAAATCACCATTATAGATGTTGTACGTTGAATCGCATCAATTCCATTGATCCTGGGTTAAATATTGAATCGTAAACAATCATCACCCGCACCATTGAGCTTGTATTCATAATTCATAGTAGTTATCCAAGTGCAATAAATTTGCTCAACAGAAGTGCACTTATTTTCCCGTTGCACACTGTCGTTCGCAGAGGTAAGTGGTGAGGGGGTCCCTCGATTGAATTCGAATTGGAACTTAATGGAGGATTCGTTTTTCATCACACTGCCATTACACGAGAGATGCAACGATGGGATTTCTGAATAACCACACATAATCAAAGGAAGCACGGGAAAACCCTTCGTACGCCTCTCTCTCTTACATTCCACAGAGTGGAAATGTAATTGCATAAATGCACTTGAAATGCGCTCACATCATTAGATTCGTGGTTGTACAATGAACTTCAACAAGCGCTTACAACGTGCCGAACATATTACTATACAAATTGAAACTACATAAACTCCTTATAGGCAAATCACGTTTTATTATTGATTACATTGATTGAACGGTAACATCACACAGGATACGTTACAGCATGTATTTTTCAATAACTCCCCCATTAACATTTTTGAGTAGCTTCAACCGTTTCTTAAACCCATCACCTGTGGAACGCACGACTTCCTTTGGCATTTCGTCCCATAGAACTTATTTATTTTCTTATTAATCATTTATTTGTACAGGCTCAATCGAATCAACTTTACCGAGCCAAATTTTCACATTTTTATACATCATTTATCTTAAAACTAAAATCAGGGAGATAGAACCGATTACTCGTGGCCTTCTCGAAGTTAATAGGAGTTACATATTATGGATGGGAAAGAGGGTGGGAATTTAAAGTATGGTTTACATAACACATTAAATTTAAATTCTAAATTATTGAAACACTTATAACGATACAATTTATGGTTTTCTTTTGAATTGATAATTTTTAGAAAAAGAAAAAAAAACACACACATACACAGATAAAAAAAAACTTAAAGTAAACATACAAGTTAAACTAACTACAATCTAAGGCTAATGTTCGTCAAAAACACATATATGAGTTTCATGTACTCCAAATCACGTACAGCCAAAGTATCTCGAATTGGCACATTGGGTTGTCTACCTCGAGCCCGAAGGGAATCATAAAGCTCAGATCTGACTCCAGAATGCTCAGCACAAGACCAAATAACGTGATCTGCGTCCTGATAGCCTTGTCCACACTCACAGAGATTGCTGTCGCTCAGCAATCGCTGGTATAAATGAGCGTTCAAAGAATAATGATTGGACATGATGCGAGACATGACACGAATGAAGTCTCGACCCACATCCATCCCCCTAAACCAAGATTTCTTCGACACCTTTGGGATGATAGAATGTTGCCATCCTTAATCTCAAATCTTCTTTACTCCATTTATACTGCCAGCTGACAAGTGACTGGTGATGAAAAAAAGGAAAAAAATTCATTGAAGGCGATTTGTCGATCACAAATATCGCCTTCCATAGCGCCCACCTTTGCAAGCGAGTCCGCCTTCTCATTGCCCGGAATTGAACAATGAGATGGGACCCATACAAAGGTGATGATAAAATAACGCAAAGATAAAGCACTTAGAAGCTTCTATATTTTCATGAAAAAATTCGAGAAATGCTTTACTGGCCACAATGAGCGAATAGCCTCTAAAGAACTAAGACTACCCGTGAAAATGAAGTTCTTATCCGGTGTAAGTGAGGCAACCATTTCTAGCATAAAGTGTATTGCCACTATTTCAGCGACATACACTACCATTCATAAGTACGGACTCGCTTGGAAAAGTATTGCAACACTCAGTTGAATATTGCATCACCCGTGCATCACCATCATTTTCATAAAAAAATTATAATATATCATATGAATAAAGTGAGTAAAAGCTTTTACTTTGCTTCAATGCGCACGCCAAACCATTTACTTGAGTATTTACTCACGTCGATATGACAAAAGCAAGAATTTGAGTGTTTACTTTTCGAACATCCAAATTCATATAAATAAGTAAAATTCTGAGTAAATGTTCACAAAATTTTAAGTCACCTGTACAGCATACTCAGTTCAAATTGAACTAACAAAATCGTGTGTTTCGTGAAAGGAACAACATAAAATGTACGTGGGAAATTTTGTAAATTTATCATTTCCAATGGTAGTTGACGTAATCAGTGTATATCAAAGTTTCGATCGTTCAGTGAAAGTTTATAAAACAAGACGAGAAGGACACGATGATATCTTCAACCAACATTTTCGAGAAAATGTTAACTTTGTAGCACAAACATTTTTGGAAGATCATTCTGAAACCCAATGAAACGCATTATCAAAAATACAAAAGATGAAGTGTTTTGGTGATTCCAAGTAAACAAATAAATATTTTGTGTGGAAACGATTTATTGGCATTGTTTCATTTACACTACAGCAATCACAAAATTGTTTAAATTCACATCACAACAAGAAAGCTAATTTGAAAATTGTTCGTAGAATTTACTGAGTTCAAAGCACTTCTTATATAACGCCTTCCATCACCTGGAAAACTTTCTTTCAATTAGTTCACAACAATTTTTCGGTTTCAGTCTGCTTTCGGTCCGACTTTACTTTGACTCTTTGCCTCTTGTTGTTAATTTTCTTCGTCACTTGCTGAACGGACATGTGTTTTGCTGCTTCGCTGACGACGTTTGAGATGTTCCCAGCAGAGCTTTTCCAAAAGATGCCAGAATATCCAAAAACTTACTCGTTTTGTGTATGTTGTGTATGTGTATGTAAAAACTTACTCGTTATGTGATGGTATTTGTGTCGATTCCGGCTGGTACAACCGGCAAATTCCCAGCGGTTTGCGTTTCGCAAGAGAGTTTCTTCATGCATCTGTTCCACAACTGGAGTTTACAATTCAGCACTGTAAACAGATTCATCAGTATCGAATTTTAACTTTTTGGGTACCAGCGCATCCGTATGAAGGTCTAAACTGTATAATACTGTAGATGTGGATGGAAGTGTCGATTAACCATTGTGACTTTTCAGTGATTTGAATGTCGGCTTTTTGAAACCCTGCAGTCGTAAAACACTCTATCTGGATCAAAATTTTGATTCCGGATGTGGTTATTTTTAAAAATTTCCGCTTCTCTTCCACATAGCCTCTAACTACTTCTCGCTAAAAGAAACATATTATGCTCGACATTTTAAGCTAAAATGGAACAGATTAGTGAATTAATAATAATACATATTATGTACTTAGGGGCTATTCATAAATCACGTAGACTTTTCTGGGGGGAGGGGGGGTTTGGCAAAAGTCTACGCTACATACAAAAATTTAAAAAAATGTATGGAGGAAAGTCTACGAAGGGGGGGGGGGGTCTTAAGATGTTCAAAAATGAGTCTACGTGGTTTATTTTATGAACAGGCCCTTACTAAAAATATCGTGCAGTCTTACATCCTCCTGCTGCATTTTATCGAGAAGTTGCTCAATTTTCACCGTTTATTGACCGATTTTTCACCGTTATACAAACAACATACGACTGACTCCACTTGTGAATGAAAGTTTTATGGCGGATCATGGTTGATAGATAAAAAACCGAGCCTCGGCTTACAACACTGCTAAACCGATATTTCGGCATGACAGGCAGCTGAGGTCGGTTGAAGTTTGTTTAACGTTTGTGCTCGGCTCCTAGTGCTCTGCAGAGAATCCGTTTGAAAATGAAGTTACCAGATATTTCAGTTAGTTATTCAGTGAAATATGAAAATGCCAAGTGAATTCAGCTAAATGTTTAACCGAGCCCGTGAATAATTTTTAAATGTGTACATTCTCAAGGGAGACTACTTGCTGATTGAATGACGAAATATTCCACCAGATTTCTCCACATCGGCCACACGAACCGAGGAATCCCTTCCCGGATGAGTAGCTACACTAATAGTCCATGCTTGAGGTAGAAGGATATCTCCAATCAAAAGCACAGCGGTTCCGGGTTTGGGCAGTCTACTTGCCTCGTGTCTGAAATTTTATCAGGTATTCTCGAGTTCAAAGTCCCCAGAAAATTTTACGAAACTTATCAACATAACGCTACCTAAACCACACATTTTCTATTAAACAAAAACGCTTAATTGCCGCTTTTAATCACTTTGGACCTATTCAAACCAACAGTTAACTTGCAAGAAATACAGGTCACAAAGATGAATCCCTTCAAACAACATCATCAACGTATGAAATGTCTCAGAATCCCGCACGGTTTACAACCTGCATGTTTAATAACGCTCCACATAAGGAGTGTATCGAAAAGTAGTTATAAACTTCCAAATAATAAAATAGGCATGAAAACATGGTTAAAATTAACATACTATTTCAGTTTATTATAGCTTAACATGTTTACAAAAGATCCAAACGGAAAAACTAGTCATCATGTTCATTTCTGTAGAATGCCCGTACCTTTGATTTGACACCTGCCATCAAATTCTGCACAGTGACCTTTGTGCACTTCCTGGATGCCGCTGCCCAATTTTTCTTAAAATCGGTCATGTTTTGGGACACTGTACCATCCTTCTTAAATATACGCTTGACTTATTGCCCAATAGCGTTCGATCGGTCGCAACTGGGGACAGTTTGGTGGGTTGATGTCTTTTTCTACGAACTTGATGTTATTCTCCGTCAGCCACTGTAGAGTGGATTTGGCGTAATGTGCCGATGCCAAATCTGGCCAGAAGAGAGGAGGGGACTGGTGCTTTCTATACAATGGTAGCAACCTGTTCTTCAAACATTCCTTTTGATAAATCTCAGCATTTATAGTTCCTTTTGCATAGAAAATTGAAGAACGCAAGCCACATGTGCAAATAGCTTGCCAAATGAGCACCTTCTGACCGAATTTCTCCATCGCAACAGTCGTATCTGCGGTTGGCACACGTTCCCCAACAGATTTAGTATAAAACTGCGGCCCCGGTAGCGTTCTTGAATCTTCTTTAACGTATGTTTCGTCATCCATCAAAATGCACTGGTCGACATTGTCCAAAATGCAGCTGTACAGCTTTCGAGCCCTGGTTTTGGCACGAGACTTTTGTTCCGGAGTTTGTTTGGGCACTTTCTGCTTTTTGTACGTCTTCAAGTCATTCCTGCGCTTGATTCGTTGAATCATTCCGATGCTGGTCCTGAACTTCTTGGCTAGATCGCGAGTAGAGGCAGATTTGTTCCGTTGAATATAATCCACAACTTTTTGGTCCAAATCGGGGTTGCTGGAGCCGGGTTTCCGGCCACTTCTTGGTAAATCCTTGAGGAGCACTCCTTACCAAACTTTTCGATGATGCGTTTTACACTTGCCGGGTGAACATTTACTCTTTTCGCAATCTGGTTGTAAGTAACACCCTTTTCGGTGCACCAAGTGTGCAGAATTTTCTTTTTAGTCTCAAATTCAATTCGCGACATTTTGAATACAACTTTATCAACGGAAATGAATGAACCGAATAATCATTTTTGACATGTAAACAAAGCAAATGGCGCTTACACGCTAAAAATATATACAGTAGTTTATGCGTAATAACGCATCGAATGTTTATAACTACTTTTCGATACACTCCTTATGTGCATGATGCTAACCATACATTCAAAATACACTTTCGAGCAATGTTATAATACAAATTGAAAACACGTTATAACACCGGTCATGTCGCTAATGAATTGAGTTGTAAAAACTCTCAAAATGAAAGCAAAACAAATAGGTATCTTGATGATGGCAGCTGGAGATTCTTTTAGGATTAAACATCACATCAACTCGATATTGTTTGCAATAGCCACTGTAGAGAGCGTTCCTGCACCCACATACTCTCTTCTAAAAAATGGAAATGAAATTAAATACAAAGGAATAAAAATGAACGAGTTCACCCGAATCTCAAAGACGTCCTACATCGTAGCCACAGCGATGGTTAGTCCACCAGATTGCTTCTCAGATCAATTGAGGTATTCTCTCAACCAAACTTTTCCAAGTAGAGCCATCGCTTCATTGAGCCTTCCAGTTCAGGACACATAGAGATCACACGAAATTAACTAACAGAGCCAGTTTTCTCACATCTGCGTGACGAACAATGAATCCGTTGAATTCCGTTCCAAGCGTCCGGAAGCACCTGGACGCAGTTACGTAAGCAGCCTCGGTCCACTACCGGTTTGGGTGGTGTTTTGGGCAAATTCATTGTCCACGAACAAAACGACACTTATCACACATAGTTTAAGAGAAGTTCTAGTTTTCAACGGTCTTGAGTGAAAATTATAAACAAAAATTTCAACACGAAACAAAAATTGACAGGTAAACCAAAAAACCAACAACATTCCAACAAAGCCTGCTCGGCCTTTCCAGTGCTGGTTACCCGGACAAAAATAACCATTCAATTACAATAAAATAATATAAAGTAACATTTAAATCTATTGCCGACCATGAATCTTATTGTTCATGTATCAGATGAATGAAAAATGAATATTGTCATTACAATAGATCTACTATTCACTCTATATGCTAGGATTTTCAACAATTGTGAAACAATAAAATCAATAGTAATTGACTCAAATTGGTTCGGACAAAAACAATTTTTTCTATAGTTAAGATGCATAACAACCCCCTGATTCTTTTGTCGATGTCGCAATTTACATTAGATTCTATTGTGGAAACAATAACTTTTATTGTCATCTTTTCGTCATGAAAAATATAGTCAAAATACATACGATTGATTCTATCGTATGGTTACAATACATTTAATTGTAAATCTATGAGATTTTTTTTACGGATATACAGGCGAAAAACCTAAGGCGTAAAATCATTTTCATTTTCATTTTGCAGCACAGGGTGGGGACAGTAAGAGCGCAAGTCAATCCAAGGCTGATAGAGAAGGAGGGGTAATGGCTGACTCGCCACATGCAGGCTACATGATCGCCATGGGTGGGGATAAGGATTAGGTTGGGGGAGGAGTTTGTAGTGTCTTTGGATAGAGATGATTGCGCTGCTACAAAATGGCCTGAAATGTTCAATTTGTATATTAATCGGTGCTAGTAGTGAGTGTTTTACCATAAATCTTTTTAAAGCATTTTGTGAATAATATAATTTTGATTTAGTATATACTTACTTGGTCCTGGCTATACTTCTCTTCCTGTGCTCATGTGACCATCTTCTTTCCCATTATTGATGTCAAGTTTGGTCAAGCATTCAACTCTTGAAATCCGGAATGAACACTCGTTGCCTCACGGTGTTACGTTAGCCACGTCGAAGTCGAGTACTCGACACTGAAGAAGTCTGCAAGCAGCAGACGAAAAAAGGCCCATCTGCCAAAAGACAAGCCCACAGTAGAACCAAAAGGAATCCCGCCCGCGCCCACCAGCGAAAACCCGAATAAGCGCTTCAAGGCTCCACCCCTCATCCCCCAAAAAGCGACCAAATGAAGTGACAACTCTTAAACCCTCCTAGTCTCCCAATCACATGGAAAGGTTTATTCTACTGCTTCAAATGCTGTATCCTAAGCGGGCCCTCCGCGTCCTATCTCTAATAAAGCAGCTTCCGGGATAAAAATAACCATACAATTACAATACAGTAATAAATAATAACATTAAAATCTATTTCCGACCATAAATCTTATTGTTCATGAATCAGATCAAGAAAATATGCATATTGTCATTACAATAGATCTACAATTCACTCCATATGCTTGGATTTTCAACAATTGTGAAACAATTCAATTAATGGTTATTGGTTCAAATTTGTTCGGAAAATATCGATTTTTTCTACAGTTAAGATACATAACAACCCCCCTTTTCTATTGTCGATGGCTTAGTTTACATTAGATTCTATTGTGGCAACAATAACTCCTATTGTCATCTAATCGTTCTGCACAATAACATTAATTGTACATACTATAGATTCTATTGTATGGTTACAACACATTCAATTGTAAATCTATGAGATTATTTTATTCGGGTTGTCCTCGTCCGTCTTAAGTATCACTTTTCTATGACTTTGTGCTTCACTTCGAACAGTAAGATAATTACCCCGATCAAAACATTCACCCTTTTCGAAGATTTTGCAATTACGTTGACTTATTATACCATTATCAAACCAGGTATTTTGGTTATTCATTCCACAAAACATATGGATAAATAACAACATAAGCTGCCACGAAGATGAAAAGTGTACTTTTAGTCATTTCCCTAAGATTGAAAGTAAGAAGTTTAAGAGTGAATTGCGGCCAGTATCACACCTGATGTTAGTGCCTTTATATAAACGTTCTACGACGTGGCAGTGAAAAAAATGACTAGAATATGTGATACTTTCACTACTGGTCAAATTCTTGGTCTCACATGCATGTTTATAGCATGAGATAAGCCCTCTCACCGTCGACAAGGTGGAAAATTTGACCCACGAGAGGGAAAAAACCTAAGGCGTAAAATCACTCTAAAAATAAACAGGGCGTATTTTAGTTTTTATCAATTTTTAACTCAATAAAACATATTTTTGCATCTATTGTGTGATAAGCATTGCATTATTATACAAGATGTGAGCATAATAAATGATTTATTGGAGATTTCCATGGAAAATAGGAGTTGAGTTTCGTAATTCCAATCTTTGCTTCCAGTTTTCTCGGTTTCGTGATGTTGGAATACCGCCCTTTTAAATGTTGGTTTAGACTTTTCTTCACCCTCGCTCTTCACATTACGGCCGATGCTGAAATCACTTATTAAATCGCTTCTAGTTTGGACACACTGTCTACTAACTCTACAAAGAAAATTCAGTCCGCATTGGACGCCATTTTGTCAATTTCACTTCGGTTACAATTCAATCCCGGTCCTATAGACTAATGTTTAGGCTCTCTTGCCTCAGCCTGGGTATTGACTGTTTGTTCTTTTACCCCTAAAGTAAAAGCACGAGATTTTTTTATTCAAAAACCACCAAGACAAAATAAAAAATATGTAGTTTTCCGAGAATAAATGGTTTTATTCTCGGAAAAACGACACATATTTTGGTTTTGTCTTCTCTTCTAGAAAAGCTTAATACAAAAATAAAACACAATGGCGATGCCATCCTAAACCTGTTTCTTCCGCCTCAATTCAACAAAAAAAAATGCATTCAGGCCAAACTGACAAAAACTAAACAATGGTTATCTGTTATTGGTACAAATCAACTGACAAAATCTACTATGTTGGTTCGATATCGCTTTTGGCCGATGTCAAATTAGGTACAACCAAATCACGAAGAAACAGTATGCTGCATCAAAAAGGCAGCAGGCACTTTTGAAGGTACTTTTAGAGATACATTTTCTGACTGGCAGTTCTGGTTGTGGCAGAACGTTGACTTAGTTTGCCACAGCTGTAGGTTGTTGGCTAAATAACAAAAAAAAAAACATTTTTGGAGACACTTTCCGAGATGCATTTAATAATAAGCAGTTCCAGTTGTGACAAAAAGATGGCGTTTTGTATCATTTACATAAAATATATGTTTACATAAAAAATATGTTCACTCTGTTGGGTAAAATATCCATTTTTCGTTCAGACTTTCAATTTCTGGGCAAACAAGTAGGAATTGTTTGATATTTTCAGTAAACCACACTTGTTTCGGATCAAAGGTCGGATGTAAAAACAAACCGTTTTTGGCTATCATCTTCACAGGATGATCAGACTGTGGAATTTAATATTTGTATAATTTAATGTTTTGTCGTGTTGATTCTTAGTGCCGATGATTTTCCTACTTACAATTTTTAGTTTGTTTTTCGTCGACCACTTCCTTCTACCTCGTTTTAGCGAATTTCTGTCTATAATTATTTCTTAAATTATCACAATTATTCGTCAATTGTCATGCACTGCAAGTTTTACCTGTCTGTCCTTCTATGTCGTATGGCGAATATTAATGTGACTGCTCGTGGGACGCGCGAATCAGATTAGGCACCACTGTACCGTTCACCCTCTATGAAATCAGCTGTTACGAGTGAGATCTAATTTTATTCATATTATTTATTCTATCTAACTCTCACACAACTCACCGGTTTCTGTGTTGTGATCGTACAACCGAATTTCACTGAATACGCCGATACTCCCCTCAAATTAACAACCAAATAAAAATAAAAATAAACGCACTAACTTTTCTCAACTTCTATTAAACCCTTTCGCTATACAATTCCCGTTTTTTTTTGTTTTTCTCCTCTACTACCTTTGACGTATATCTTTCTTACTCACTTTCTCTACCTCTCTTCTACTCTTCTTACCGTATGTCATCTGACATGTTTACGTCGTTGGCGCGTATGTCTGTGTACTGCAGTGCTGCCAGAACAACACTCTTTCCTAATTTTAAGCATGACTGGAACTACCTTCTACATAGAGGTAAAGAAGTAAACAAACAAGTCAAATAAAACTAAGTGTTCCGAGACTGAAATATGCATCTGTCAAAAAAAAGTGCTTTTCTGTTAATAGCATTCAGTTCCCATCTATTATGACTCAAGTTCATGTCAAAAATTGACGTTCGTGTAGGTCAATCTCTGAACAGCTATGTATACATGATTTTTCTCAATGTGCATTGTACAACAGCCTAATTAAGTTACTAGAGGTTCTTTTATACCCATTAATGGGTAATCACAACAAAAGAACCGACTCAATCAGACAGGACCTAATTAAACATTTTACATGAAAATCATCCCGTGACCTTCGTTATCTGCTCAAATTGTACATTTTCTAAAATTCTCAAGGTCTTCCTTTCTCATCAACTGCAAGCATCTCTGTTATCCACAAACAAAGGTACACATTTGAGCAACCCGGAGACATCAACTGCATCCGAAAACAAAAACTCATTTCAGCAGCTGGTTTTCCCATCCGTGGTTTGTTCGGTATCTTTGCAGAAATGAACTGTCCCCTCCATGCTGCCGCAAAAGCGCGGTAAAACTTTTCCTCCGACATTTTTCTGAAAGCGGTTGGGAATCCGGTGCTTGTTTTCCATTTCCTAACCAACTGAGTCGTCCGTGTAACTAACAGACGGTGAAAAACAAAAGTTACTCGTTTCATTTGTGCGATTTTTGTTCTGCTTAGCTGTTCATGTATACCTACCTCCTTAGGTGGCCCCAAGCTCATTTTACTTTCAGCACCCATTGTCAGACGAGTCTTCAAGCTGGCCATAATAACTTCCGCAGCTGTTAATTGAGAGTTCTCTACGGCTGTGCCGGTTAAGGATTATTGTAATTGTTCGGGGAGGCTTTTCACTTTCTATGCTCATAAGGTTTAATCGTACAGTATGTAAAAAATGTGTTTCTCCACTCCATATAATCGCGGTTTAGTAAAGTTTTCTGATGCATTTTCAATCTTTTGCTATTATCTATCATTTGTGTAACGTTTTACGCCTGTAATTTCCATGCTCGTCGGATACTAGGTTGGAGTTTATAGTATTGTATACAGGGTGTCTCAGAAAGTCTAAGCAAAATGTTGATGCGCCACTGTTGCTTTCAGATGACGTTTAAACAGTTGAGCAGTACTGTACATCATTATTTACATTTTAATCTATAACTCTGTGAGTTTCAAGTGCTGGTGCATTTACTTCTCATGAAAATGCATGAAAGCATTTCCCCGGAAAAGCACAAACAGATCGTGCACAAATGGTGCACTCTTCTCAACGTTTCGTTGAATCTGTTGGCGAAAATGGGAGGTGTGAGCATCGGAGCAGCTCGTAACGCATTTTGTAAGTATGGTGAGGAATCTTCTTTTCTGGACAAGGAAAAATGTGGACGTAAACTGGGCTCTGGACCGGAAAATCACGCAAGCTTTCGGCCGTAAAAAGGGTACTTCCTTTCGAAATGTGGCCAAAAGGCTGGAAACTTCGAAAAGTAACGTCGACCGAGCAGAACCAAGAAATGGACTAAGGAATTTCAAGAAACAGAGAAAGCCAAAACGAAGGGAACAACAAGCAGCATTTGTCATTGTTAATTAAACGATAAACTGCTGTGTACAAAATCGGCATAGTTATGGACGATGAATCCTACGCGAAATTTGATTATAAGATGCTTCCAGGTGACCAGTTCTGCACCGTGTAGAACCGTGCTGGTCAGATTTTTGACGATGCCGTTGTGTCAAATTTTATATAAACATAAATGCACGAAACATAGCAATCCAGTGATAATGAGCCACTTATGATGACTGCACTTCAGAGTAATAAAGTAACCATTCGAAATAACACGCAGTCGTAAGTTCATCCTTCTTAACTGGCGAGCTCACAACCAGAGTGGAAGTTGTTCATGAGCTTCACACATTACAATGCACTATGGTCCAGATCACGAATTTACGAGGAAACATGCTCCCAGCGCCTAAACTTGAAACTTTACAGCAAAGTGATGTTCTACAACATGGTTTGTATCACTATGGTCCAATTTTTATATGTTAGTTAAAATTGGGTGGTCCCCATTTTCAAGGAAATACAAAAACTAACTTTTTTGTTTGCAGAAATAGACGTTTACATTCTTGGGCAAAATTGTAGCGCGAAAAATTCGTGGAATTTTCATGTATTAATTTTTTTGTAACTTAAAAATTGACCGATTTAGAGCAATTTTCCCTCATCAACTTTGGGTGTACCATAAAAAAATGTTTTTTTTTTTACCCTAACTTTTTTATTTCAATTTCCACCATAAAGTTGTGTTGCGACGAGTTTAAGTACTTTTAAAGGAGCATGTTTCCTCGTAAATTCGTGATCTGGACCATAGTGCAATGTTCATCCTGTCACTAGGCGCGCATATTTCTCATTTTGAACTTTTAATCTATATCCGTTTGGTTGAGCAATATCTTCCACTAGGATTACTTCTAGACAAAATAGTCAAAAGGTCGAAAGTAACATTTGTAAACAATGACTTCTAGCGCATTATTCTGGGATCTGCTTGCTCCCACCAACAAAATAGCACCAGAAATAGATACAAGGAGTTATTACCCTCCAGTTGGTAGTGGATGTAGATGTTAGCAATCTGGTATTTCCAGGAAATTTAAGTTTTAAGTCATTGTTTACAAATGTTACTTTCGACCTTTTGACGATTTTCTCTAGACTTGTAGTCGGGAATTTTATAATGGCAGCACCCTCTCAGAATCCAATGAAGCTTTGTGGGTGTGTAGACTATGTCTTTTCAAGCAACTTCGCATACTTTGTTTTTTCAAAATTTATCTAGACAAGCATTTGAAAAGGCTTAAGTTTTTTGATCGATTTTGTTTAAAACAACATAACTCAAAGGGGAAAAGATTTACAAAAAAGTGATGTATGTGGGACTTTTAGAAAGTAGTCTGAAATTTTATGAAAAAAATTGTAAAAATTGTTGAATCGAATCTGACACGATAAAAAAAATATTTAAAAATGTATAATCAATTTTCAAAAAATGGTTCGCTTAGAATTGGACGATTTTTTTTAGAGGCAATATAATTGTCTAAAAAATCGCCATACATTGCAAGATGGGCACTTTTAAGGAAAAAAAGTTTTTCTAACTACAAATTTTTCATGTCCAATTTTTGCCGTGTATCGCGCCAACTCGTCTTATAATTTGGTCCTAAAACCTCACAGAAGCCAATTAAATTTAATTGTTATGACAATTTGAATTTTTTAAGACTCTTGGAATGTTTGAAAAATCAAGGCTACTATTTGGAAATGGCTTAACTTTAAATTATTGAGGTCTACTACAACAGAGAACGTCGAGAACGTCGATTGGCATGCGATTTAACTAAAAGAGTTTTGCATTCTTCAAAAGCCTTCTGTCAATTATCATCCCATATATACTTTGCATTTATCTTCTAAATTATACAGATAATATTATTTAGAAGATAAATGTGGTATAAATTAATAATGATAATTTAACAACCCTAGAAAAGATTTTAGCTCCGACTCATTTTAAGGCGCATTCGCTCTTTCAATAGTTGATATTTTATCAGGGCATGACATTAGTCCCCTCTCGCTTATAACATGTCCCCCGTCTAGGTAGCATGATACCCTCTAGAACCTTATCCGTCACTTGTTGAACAATAGAAGCACTTGAAGACGCTCCTTGAGGTAGCCTGTTGTATGTGTTTCTTGGACCTTTCCGTCAACTATCATTGCGTATAAGCACCTTCCAAATCGACGGCTCAAAAATTCTTGCAACCTGCCAAATTTGCAAGAATATCCTACGCTGTAGGCAATGGATATGTATTAGGCAGAATAGATTTGTTTATAGTTATTTTACAATCTATTACCAAACGAATATCGTTATTCTTTCTCATAACTATTATTATCGTCGATGCCCATTCGCTGGTATCAATTGGTGTAATAACTTTCTCATTTCCTAATCTGTCAGCTACCTTGTCTTTCAACCTGCATGATACATCATAAGCCTTTTGCAATATTGGAGTTTTCATCCTTCATCACTAATTCCGCCTTGAATCCACTAATGGGTGACAAAAATCTTTTCAAACACTAGTTTGCATCACTGCCTCAAATCATGTACAGCAGTTCCACTGCACCCATTTATTAAATTGTTAAAAACCATTGAATTAATGAAAACAATGTCTCAAGTGAGGATAAAAAAACATTTAGCTAAGTTCGGCCAAATAATGGGTAAAAGTCATTTTCACAAGCAAGAACTACAGGGTGCGGCAGAAAAAAAAGTAAAAATGTTCAAACTTGAGTATTGGGTTTATTCGTGTAGCTAGTGACTAATTTCGGTCGAAAGTGTATTTGTTTACTTTCAAGTGCTGCATGCAAACATTCTATTTGTTATATTGCAAATTCGTCAAAATGTTCGCGAAAGAAGTGATCACCAGTTTGTTGCTCGCTCGGAAGAAGCCGAAAGAGATTGCCAAGGTGGTAGGGTGCCATTTGGCAACAGTTTACCGCATAAAAATCTCCCTGCAGGATGGTCCTAAGCAGCGGAAGCCGGGCAGCGGACGTCCGCGCTTTGCACGCACGCCGAACGTGATCAAATTGGTCCGTGCAAAAATTGCTCGCAAACCGGTGCGTTCCATAATAAAACTTGCCAAGGAAGCCAATATTTCGGAGAAATCCATGCGGAGAATCAACAAAGAAGACCTGCATGCATCTGGAGAACGTTCCGGAAAAAGTGAAATTCAAATTTCAAACCAAACATCCGGCTGGCGTCATGATGTTTGGCTTGGTGGCGTCCAACGGTTTGAAAATGCCGCCTGTTTTCATTGATGCTGGAGTTAAAATCAATACCGAAGTGTATATCGGTATTCTAGAGGACCAAGTGCTTCCCTGGGTGAGAGCCAACTTCTCCGAGGACCAAAACGTTGTCCTACAGCAGGAGGGAGCGCCGTGTCACACTTCCAATCGAACCCAACAATGGCTGGAAAGATAACATGAAGTTTTGGCCGAAGAAAACCCTGAAGTCAACCAGAACACCCACATGGCATTCAATGTCGAAGGACTACGTTCGAAAGGCATGCTCTGACTTCCGGCGTCAGCTCGAGGATGTTATTAGCAATGGAGGACACATTGAATAAATTTGTTTAAAAGGACTTTATAGAGATAACTGCACTCGAAAATATTGATATTATTTCATGAATTAGTTAGTTGAAAATGGAATTTGAAAGAAATAGAACAAATTTTTCACATTATTTTCTGCCGCACCCTGTAGTATTTGCATTAGTGCTTCTCTAACCTTGACTTTTACCCAGACCATCGCCTCTCCCTCAACTTTGAGTTCAGAACCGATGACAACAAACAACTTTTTATCACTTTTCCGAAATGGTTTGACGAATTTAGAAAAATATCGATTTTTACTAATAACAGATACAGATGATCCGCAATCAACTTCCATTTCCAAAGGATTTCCTTCAATGTTGACTTTAACTATACACGGATCATTTATCTTATGGATAGACGAGACCAACATACATGCTAATTCAACTGTATCACTATCCCCCTCGTCCAACTCATTTTCACGCATCCTCTCCATAAGGTCAGTAATGTGACGATCGGCCGAAGGACCCGGTCTGTAAGATTCAACCAGATTAACGTTTTTTTATATGGCCCTTTACTTCACAAAAGTTGCAAACCTTTTAGAGTAATCCGGTTTTTGTCAGTCCTTCTCCATACTGCCTTTGTCCTCTTCTTTGTTGTCCATAGTCATAAGGTTTAACACCGAGTCGACTTTTTCACCGGTCTTCTACTACTTCCACCTCCATTATTAAAGTTGTCTTCTTGATATTTTTTGCCATAGCCCAGGTTCGCTTCAACCTTCCATAAAGCACGCCATCTTGTTCCTAATCTGGATTGGCGCCACCTGCCCCGGCGTTTGCTCTAGCTACCTCCCAAGTAGCAAAAATCTTCTCCGCAATCGTTAAAGTTAACTTCTCCTCCTCCAATAATCGTTTTCTTAAATTTTTATCCTGGATTCCAGCAATAAAACGATCGAGGATAGCTTATTCCCTTTGAAATTAGTAAAACCCGCAAAATTCTGCCTGTAACTTCGAAAGCTAAAACAAAATCCTCTATCTCTTCATCGGGGTTTTGAACCCTAGTACTAAACTTATAGCGCTGGACTAAGTCCGGTTCAATTTTATCAAGGCGATTATTTGGCTTTGCGATCAAAAGTTGCTTCCTCGAAATTTCCCGCCGGAGTACAGTAATTTGATTTCTCCAACCATTACTGGCCCGCTGAGTGTAACAAAAGTATGCCTCTTTCCATCTCTAACGAAGCATCGTACGTAGTCTCGCTTACGAACTTATCGCCCGAAGCTCAGCGGAGTTTGACGTTCATTTGAACATCGGATACATCGAATGCGCATGGTGCGCGTAAGGTATAACACTGATTACCATGCGTAGCTAAAACATAATGATTGAACTGTCAAATTAACATGGCACACATGGACACTTGCTGGCTTCACGATAGGAACATGAACGCTTAGAGGCAGGGTTGCCATATTCACAGCCATGTCTGTAAATTTGCAGACTTTTCATTTTGTTGCAGACTTTTTTAAGGATGCAGCCATTCAACTGACATTTTATTTATGTTGCAGACTTTTAAAGACATTTGAAATATTTTTAAATTTCAAATAGAGGTATTCTCTTGGATTTAAAACGTTACGAGGATCTGATCAGTATAGTATATACGGTAGAAGCTTTGTTGTAATATTTTAAAATATCGTAGGTATCATTTAAAGTAGAAATCCTTGAAGAAAAGAAAGCGGTAGGCCACTTGGAGACACAATGGGCCTGGAGATAAGTATCGTATAGGCCCTTTCCGTGGGTAACATGAAGTCCCTACCTATGTAGTGTTTAATCCTACGCGCGTTCAAACCCTGGGAAAAATTACTGTCAAAACGTTGGTAATAATGGTCCTTTGCTATTAAGTCACAACGAAAATCAAGGTTCACAAAAATACAAATCATATTTGAGAAGTTTAGAGACTTCCTCGAAAAAAAACCTTCTCCTATGGATCAGATAGAAACTTCTCAAGTATTGGGAGCAAGCAGTTCATGCTATAAGAACCTTCAAAAATCATTTGCCAAGTTCAAGAGCATACTTACCAGAATTTCAAGACAGAACTTCCCCAAGAATCAGGAGAGGACTTATCAGAGCTTCAGGAAGAAGTGTAGGGAAGAGTACTTCTATGAAGTTTTGAAATTTTCAGCGGTTTTGGAGTTCTT